>JAHDVE020005148.1:0-30816 GCA_022606495.2 Halesus radiatus | reverse complement strand
ACTTCCAAACAAAATATAAACCATTTAATTAGTTTTTATTGTTCCAGTTTGAAAATGCCCGTGTTATTGTGAAATTGGTCCGGTCTGAAATAAAAAAAAGTGGAGGATAGTTACTAAATGTTTTTTTTTTCAGGGAGTAACGCTCAAACTTTTGCCACTATTTGATGTGTTATGTAAGGTATTGCTCTTGCGAAGACCGTGAAATAAACAACGGTTAGAGAATTACATCAACAATAAATCTTCAGTTTCAGCAGAAAACTTGCACGTTTTGCAAGTATTGCACAAGTTCTCTGTGTGGAGATTCATTAGCAGGTACTGTTGACGCTAACTGGATATAACTTCGACTCCCGAGAGATTGAACATACAGTAAATGATCAAAGCGTTTGTGAAATACTCGTATCTCTCGATTGGCTTAATATCTTTCGAGAACTATGATAAGTCATACCGAGTAAGCGGTCAAGGTAATAAATTAGCAAATGAAAAATGCCTAGTCGTCAATTGCAAAACAATAATATACATATTTTCATATGAAGCGGTCACTTGGTGATGTGACATTATAATTTACAACCAACATGAACCATGTGCAAGTGTTATGTGATTGATACAGATTCATTGATATAGATTGACCTCGCCACAGCAGGTACAAGGCTGATCTCCCACCCCAATATCCTTCACTACCTGTTTGTAGACAATCTATAACACATGTACCCAGAAGTTCATAGTTTAGTTGTATACTGCCCTGAAGAAGCTACGGTAGTAGCGAAACCCGGTTGGCTAAAGTATAAATAAAAGTGATGTAAAACAAAGTTATTGTTTTATTTTTTAAACAATAATATTCAGTAAGTTCTGTGAGCGTATCTTCGTAGTGACAAGCTCCAAAGCCTGGAAAAAAAACTTGCAAATGATTTAAGATAGATTAAAGACTCAACAGAAGTCAGAACGAACCTTAAAACTCATCTAGTGGAGTATGCTACCGCTGTACGGAATCCTCAATATTAGGTTTAATATTTCAATAATTTTAAAACCCATATTATTCAACGAATTTAAAGTCTTAGATTTAAATATAAAATACAAAAAAAAATCATTGCATCAAATCCATAAAGAAAACCTAAAATTAGAATCATTGAGCACCTGACCGAGAACCACAGGTGATACATAATCACTATGTATTCAATATTATGATTATATATCACAGATCTTGCTATCTTGATAAACTGAATTCAGTGATTATAATTATGTATTTTATTTGCACGATACTCGAAGCGAGGAGAAGTTAATATGATGTTACACATTCGGGACAAGAGAAAAGATTGAAATTTTAAGGGCGATTTTAGATTTTTATAATCTGGTTGATTTTCTTGTGTCTTGTTAATATGTTTTTGTCTATAGAATATTTTGAATAACTGGCAAGTAGGTACCGGTAGCAAGCTACAAAAGAAAGTTTACAGAATTTTTTAAAAAACATTTTACCACAAATACAACAAAACGACAAATATTTAGTAAACTTTACAAAATAGACGTAATTTGTTTGGTCTATTGTTTCTACATAATCTGCCAAATAATAAAATCGATAGTTCCGAATATCTATCCCTCGTTGGTTTGAATGTTCCAACGAGGGATAGCAATTCGGCTAGGTAAACTACGCTTCTTCATGTAGAAGCGAACAGCACTAATGCAGAAAAGAACTCACCAATTACTCGCGCGATCACAACATACACCCACTACAAAAAATTAACAGACTTAGACATTTATCGTGATTCTTTACTAACATACAAATCAAATTTATAAATTTTTCTTAACTTGATATAAATTACTTTAAATCTATACTTATTTTTTCTTTCAACTTTTATTCACAGTCAATTACAATTCTTAATTTCAAAACTTCTCTACACTTCTCCACAACATCTCTCCACACACTTGCTTTATTTTTATTATTAGTCACACATACATTCAATAGTAAAGAAGCATTAATAAGATATTGTACGAACATATGTAATTGGTACTGTAACAATGTATATTTTAATATAACAACCTTATCATTTGAAATAAAATGTACTGTGTGCAAGCCCTGCATGACATTTTATTAACACCTACCAAATTGCATCTACTCGTAGAACGACCGTTTTCCCCGACTTTTCGAATAATCAATCTGAGTCACCGATCAGTTAAGTGTTTTGTTAAGCATTCGCTCTGCTTGCCTATTTCCAAGCAAATTTTATCCCAAGTTGCCTATGAACGTGCTCGCCCACTTTCGTAGACTTAAAAATAGTACCCAGCCAGTTTCATAGACGTACATTTGACATTTGGCGTTTCTCTTAAGTGAGAACTAAGATAAAGCGTAGCTTATAATACATAAAATAGGTTAGGTTTTCTTCAGTTTTATTTAAAACCTACAAAAACATATTTTGACAGTCATAAATCTTTGTCATTCAATATTTGGATCGCGATAAATAGATCGCGGAGGAATAATAACGTTTAATATTTCACTGACATTTGTTCACCCTGTTGACACTTTTTATAAGTAGTTCTCTGTTGGGGGGAACTTAATCCACAAAAATCGATATCGTAAATCGTTCACGAATTTGATCGAGAATTTCTTTGGGAAGAGCGTAATTATGCATTTGAACAGTGTTGAGGCAAAATTTCGGCTCACTAGTTGCTCAAAAGGGTTTGGAAGAACGACCGTTATTCTACGACGTATCTACCTATTTCTAAGCGTGTAAAGCCATTCCCTGTTGCGAAGGGATTTGCCTTGACGACGACAAATAGTTTTATTTTTTCTTCAATGAATCTATAGTTTCTGGTGTCATTATTAATAAAATTAATTAAAAATACTTTTGCAGTGGTGTAAAC
This sequence comes from Halesus radiatus, assembly GCA_022606495.2. NCBI lineage: Eukaryota > Metazoa > Arthropoda > Insecta > Trichoptera > Limnephilidae > Halesus > Halesus radiatus. Next base: position 27,963 of record JAHDVE020005148.1, on the reverse strand, counting down.
AAAGTACTTCTTATTAATTTTGTTTTAGAAAATAATATATTCACATCTTCAATCATTGCAGAGTGATTTTATAGCACTATTTGAATTAGGTGATAATAAAAAAAAACTTTGTTTAAACCACAATTCTTCATGCAATGTATTCAATATATTACAATGATTTCAGTCCGTATTTTGTAGAGTGTATTTTTGATATGTGTAGTTTGTGTTGTTATGTTAGTGGACGTCGTGATTATAGTTAAGTTTTATATGTGTGTGAGTATGGCATTGAATCATATTTAAAATAGTGTTGGTATCTCATGGGTAGGAATTCTTTTAAGCGGTAATACTAGTGCGTGCCGGTAAATATTTTTAACGGGTATGCATAATTCATGTTTGCTTTCTGAAATATTTGGATAAAATATATAATTAGTTAGTTTTTCTTTAGCTCTCCGCAAATACATATTTTCAAATTTATGCATCAAAAAAAATGTTATCGTTTACGCCTTTTAAAAATATTTTTCATTTATGCGCAAGGGAAGTGCAATCTCCTACATCCCGTAATACTGAGTAGATGGGCTCTTTGTATTCCTTTTATTCAAGGAATACACCTTCCCACTTTGCGGATATTCTTCCGGCGAACTCAGGTGTTAGTATCATTCCATTGGATGGCGGAGATAAGACGCGATATTTTACGTGCTCAGGGCTAGAATGCAGTGCGAGGGTTGATCTATGATGCTGTGTCATTTTTTTGTTTGGAGAACATCTCTCATTGTGTTAACAGACATGTTTGAGTAGACAACAATGCGCGACGCGAGTGGCGGATGCTGTCGCGTCTTAATTCGATCAAATAGTCATTAATTCTGTTGATACGATTCGTGTGTAGATGAAACGATAGCCTGAGAGCACGCAACATAATTCTAGGAATTAAAACACGATAATAATAATAATAATAAGAGTTCATTTCTATAGCGCAGTTTTGTGAAGGTTCACCTCAAGTGCGCTTTATACTAACTAACCTAACCTAGTATAATTGTAAAATAACAGATATACTACATAGTATATCTGTTATTATAATATGTACGTACAATGTCATATTGCGACGATAGTTAGAGGTTAAAAGTTGTATACTTAATTAACATAGCGAAGCTAGCCGTTAGTACCCACCTAAAGATTTTAACAAAAAAATTAGAACCTTTTCATAGTCCGCGACATTGTAAATAATTATAAATATTTGTAACTGTTGAATAATTATTTTTATAAACAATAATTATTAGCCTGAAACACTCATCCAAATTGATAAAAAACCTTCCGAGAAAAGATAAATGTCGCCGACAGGACTCGAACCTGCACCCTTCTGATTGCCAATCAGATGCTCTACCGTTGGGCTACGTCGGCTTATCGCAAACCCGCCAAGTTATTCAATATATACTAGTGTTTCATTCAATAATTAGTGTTTTTATTATATTTCACCTGTAAACAACCAACTTTATTAGTATGAGAAAGGCTTGTAACGGCTAAATCCCTCAATAGATGGCGTCGAGACAAATTATGTCTACATTTTATTGGTGAAAAATGCTTTGACTTGTCAAATATTTATTAATTGATGAAGTAAAGTTTGTAAGGCAAGATTTTTGCGCATAGCGCAAAGGGTAACAATTATTTATATAAACAATAATTATTAGCCTGAAACACTCATCCAAATTGAAAAACAAAAATCTTGTCTTAAAAACTTTAGTTAATCAATTAATAAATGTTAAATAATTGTTATCGAAAATCTCAAATAAAATATTGTTTCAAATAAATACCTACTCTTCTTTTGCCAATAACCTTCTAATAAATATAACATCAATGACAAATAGGATTTAAACAGTAACTGCAATATCATGCAATGTGCAGTGTTTTATAATATTGTGTCCTGTGCGTGATAAATCATATATTCTCAAGCGAAAACTTTGTAATCTAACGTTTTAATCTGTAGTGACCTGCCAGGTAAATATGTTCTTGTATCTGTTTGTACATAATAAGATAAACCCTAGCTAGTAGTATCTGTACAACGCCCTTGAGGTGATTTTTTTTTAAAAAAGGGCGCTATACAAGTCATCCAAGTATTATTATTATTATTATTAAATTCGACATGAATGATGTACCGAAAAACGCTTAAACGGCTCTTGTTAAGGGATCTTCCCATATGTATTCAGAACTACATTATTTGTATTTGACATATTTAACTCTTGTACTATTTACAACAACTGTATTTTATCTATCTATTTTGATTTAAATTTGTTTATATTATTCATTTAATCCTATTTGGTATTTATACTTATTATTTTTACAAGTTTTTATACTTAAAATTTTTTTTAACTTTGTGCTTTTTATGCTCTATACTTTTACATACTTCATCTCTTTATATTTTATACTCTTATATGGGAACTGTATACACTTTTATACTTTATAGTCTTACATGGGTACTGTATATACTTTTATACTTTATATCTTATATGGGTACTGTATATACTTTTATACTATATACCCTTATATGAATACTGGACACTTTTATACTTTATACTCTTATATGGGTACTGTACACTTTTATAATTTATACTCTTGTGTGGGTACTGTATATACTTTTATACTATATACTCTTATATGGGTACTTTACACTTTTATACTATATACCCTTATATGAATACTGGACACTTTTATACTTTATACTCTTATATGGGTACTTTACACTTTTATACTATATATCTTTATATGAATACTGGACACTTTTATACTTTATACTCTTATATGGGTTCTTTACACTTTTATACTTTATACTCTTATATGGGTACTGTATATACTTTTATACTATATACTCTTATATGGGTACTTTACACTTTGATACTATATACCCTAATATGAATACTGGGCACTTTTATACTTTATACTCTTATATGGGTACTTTACACTTTTATAATATATACGATTAGATGAATACTGGACACTTTTATACTTTATACCCTTATATGGGTACTGTACACTTTTATAATTTATACTCTTGTATGGGTACTGTATATACTTTTATACTATATTCTCATACATGAATAATACTGTATATACTTTTATAATATATTCTCTTATATGGGTACTGTATACAGTTTTATACTTTATACTCTTGTATGGGTACCGTATACACTTTTAAACTTAATATCGTATATGGGTACTGTATATACTTTTATACTATATACCCTTATATGAATACTGGACACTTTTATACTTTTTTATACTCTTATATGGGTACTTTACACTATTATAATTTATACTTTTATATGGGTTCTGTATACAGTTTTATACTTTTTAGTTGTTTCTATATATATTTGTTAAACTTTTTTTCGTTTTTGTTTGTTATGGTTGTTGTGTTTACACTTTTCATACCTTTATATTAATGACACATGTCGCGCATATATAAATAAGTAAATAAATATTTGTAATTTATTTATCCGAATTGTGCATTTGTTGACTGTGCAGAAACGGGCAATCTGTTTGATAGATTCGCCTATCATAACAAACGGATTGCAATCTTTGGAGCACAGACGTCACGTAGGAATCTTGTATTTGTTCTACCGGTATTTTAATGGAAGATGCTCTGATGAACTAGCGTCATTGATCCCTTCGGCACCGGTGCATAGTCGGGAAATACACAAAACGCGCGCCTAACATTTGCACACCGTTGACATTTGTCACATGATGACGGTTCGGTTATACGACTCGTTCTTGTGTTCAACAGCTCGGCTGTGGAATGATCTGCCGGTTTCTGTGTTTCCTCGCTTTTACAACATGACAAGACCCAGGTTCACTCCTTCTTACTCTCTAAAAGACCCCCCACACAGCATCCTCAAAGATGATATTATTTCCCTCAGGACCTACTGTGTGGTTTCTGTAAAAAAAGTCTACTTTTAGATCGACGAATTCATCGGGTGATCGATTTAAGAAACCAAATCGCAGTCCGGATGCTTTTTAAGATTGTTTATTTCTTACAAAGTTTTGCAAATGAAACACAATTTTTCGAAAAAGGTAGTAGAAACGTTGAAACAGAATACCCCACTCCTGGCACATTCTCGTTGTTTCATCATATGCTAGTATTATTTAATCGTAACCTGACTCCTGAACGTCCTCGGCTCCATCTTCCGTAATATTTACTTCACAGTATTACATTATTTTAATACACTCTATTCGCTTCACATACCGGAAGATAACTATAATTCTTATTGAATAATTTCCATATTACATTGACCCTACTTACACTGTTAGAAATATTAAAATAGTACTTTTTTTATTTTATCCTTTAAATGTAAGTACCGCACAAGAGTCCCAGCTACTCCTAACTGTGATACTATGGCCTACCTAAATGGAGTATGTCGCGGGGTTGAGGGATGTATCCGGATATTTAAAAATGGTCACTAAGACGGTAAAACCATTTCCACCAACATTTAGATTCTGAATGATGGTCTTTCACCAGGGCCATACTAAAAGTATCTATCACTCTGGAACGTGTCGCAAATATACTGAATATTATTATTTTAAATGAGTAAATTGTGAAATAACACAAATTAATTCAATAAAAATGAATTAAAAATTAATTTGTAATCATCACTTTATTAATATATACATATTAACATGTTTCGAAAGCAAAGCTTTCCTCATCAGAAACATACAGAATACTAAAACATAATAATGCATAAAAAATGAATTAAAAATTACTTTGTAATCATCACTTTATTAATATATGCATATCAACGTGTTTCGAAAGCGAAGCTTTCCTCATCAGAAACATACAGAATACTAAAACATAATAATGCGATGTATGCACGAGTAATAAACATAGAACACAATAATAAAAGAATAGACAAATTATAAACATAAACAAAAAGTGATTAAAGTAGGTAATAATTAATCAAAAAAGGTAATAATAAATTATTATAAAACATTGAATAACACATTTATTTTAGAAATGAATAAAGAAATTATAAATTTATTTTTTAATATGTTTATAATTTCTCTATTCTTACATTATTGTGTTCTGTGTTCATCATTTGTCCATACTAGACATTTTTATTTCTTAGTATTCTGTTTATTCCTGATAAGGAAAGCTTCGCTTTCGAAACATGTTGATATGTATATATTAATAAAGTGGTGATTACGAAGTAATTTTTAACTTATTTTTTTAATAATGACGCCACAAAGTGAATACCAATCTTTTGAAGAAATAATAATTAAATACAGTTTACTTGCGCATCCCGGTATTTGAACCCGTGATCTCAAGGATCGTAACCACTGAACCACGGAGGCCGTCAAATAAATATTCATTACACTTTTTTATCTTTTGCGAGAAGAAAACAAAATGGGGAAACTACGGGTTTTCTTTGGTGGCTACCCATTTATGCCCCCCTGAAACCTTTACATTATGAATTGTGATAAAAAATAACAACAATTAGAATCATGTTCAAAAAACCATATCGACATTGTACAGAAAGCCTAATAATTAAAAATAGCATTCTTGATATAAGAAAAAATTATCTATATTAACTGCATTAATTCATAACCTTCCTACATATATCACTCACAAAATACAAGAGGTAAATCTCGCAATCATTTTCAAGTACCCAATATTAAATCCAATTTTGCCAAGAAACACGCATCCTACCTCGCAAGTCTCATATTCAACATCTTTCTAATAGAAAACTCTCAACATACTCGCATAACGCAAAACAACCTATAATGGTTGTATAAAAATTTCAACATATGGCTAATAAACAACAAAAAAAGGAATTGCATCACCAAATTACTTGCAAATTGTCATTTATCTGGTATTGTTATTCATATTACTACTATATGTTTTTTTTTAAATTTAAACATTTTTGCTGTGCATTTTTATGTAATCCTTTTTTACTTTTTAATTTTTTTTTATTTTGTAGCTTGACATCGTCTAGTGAGACAGGTAAAGTATATGTAAATGTTTAAAAATGTATGTTAATAAACGCCCGGGTTGCCGGTAATCAAATGAATAAATAATTAATGACAAAGTTCCCGTAAATCGGCTTGTCAATGTAAGCAACACTGCTCACTTTCCCGTTAAAACAAGAATTTCCCCACAAGTTCTAATCCACTTGCTTACGCGGATAAAATGAAAATCTCGCGGTGAGACGACTTGCACAAGCATTAAACTTGCAAGATGATTAATTAAGTAATATTGAAAAATAATATTTCCTACCTGGAAGGCAAAGAAAGGTTTCTCCACTCCGGGAGGCATAACAAAGCCCCCGTGTACGTGGAGGTAATATGAGTTGGCAAGATTCCATACACATCCGTGAAACATAATCCATCCATTTCAGATGTAGTTTATAGAGCTTGGTAATTAAACACTTGATCTACGTGTTGTTTAATTTAACAAAGCAAAGGATATATTATTATGAAATTAGATCATTTTGTGGAAAAATGAAGTTCAAATAGAAATTACTTTTTTTTTTTTATGCAAACCTAATTTAATAATGTTATAATTTCTTCAAATGCTTGGTAACTTTGTGGCATCATTATTAATTATATAAATTGAAAATACACTTTGTATATACCACTTTACTTAAAATATATAAATATATATATTTTTTTATTTTTTTATATTTTTTATTTATTTTTTTTATTTATTTATTTTTTTTTTTTTTTTATTCCTGAAGATGATAGCATTGCTATCGAAACATGTAGAAATATTTATATATTTTAAGTAAAGTGGTATATACAAAGTGTATTTTCAATTTATATAATTAATAATGTTATCATCAAGTTCTGCAACTATTCTAGTGTTTATTATTGTGACAGCTGTTTCGGCGTTCAATGCCACTTTAAAACTGCGGTTAATCCACATTTCGACGACTTACTTATACGATATTATTTACTCCCACCCAATTTTAATTTGGACGGTGTTTAAAATTATTTCTTCAACAGATTGGTATTCTCTTTATGGCGTCATTATTAATAATGCTTTCCTCACCAGAAAATGTATTCTGTATATTCTTATACATCTTTCCTCATCAGGAAATGTATTCTGTATATTATATATAGGAATATACAGAACACATTTCCTGATGAGGAAAGCATCGATTTCGAAAGGTGTTAATATGTATTGATAAAGTGTTGATTACGAAGAAATTTTTAATTAACTTATTTTAAAATTATTATTTATTTCCCGTAAAATCGATTTAGTTATCAAGTTTTTACATATATATGTAAATGTATATAATGTGTTTTCCCCGTATTTAAATGACAATGTTATCTTAATTGATTTATTTAAATGTATTATATTGTTTTTGTATTGTTAACTTACTGAGAAGTGGTGAATAAATAATTTTCCCTAACCAATAATAAAAAAGAAAGTATATGCTGAACATAACATTATTAAATTTGGTATACATTAAATTTAAAAAAAATAATAAATGTAGTTCTAGGAATTAAACACAAAAACAATTATATTAAATGAAAAAACACAATTTGTAAAAATTTTATTAATTCAATAAAAGTGGTGTTTTACAAATTGTGTTTTTTTCATTTAATATACAATGTCACACACGAAAGTGTTTGCTTCCTTCGAAAAAAAAGAAAAAAAAAAGAAAAAAAAAAAAAAAAAAAAATATATAAAATAAAAAAAAAAATAAAAATGCCAGGGTAGATTATTTTTTGCGATTTATGAGGAAAAAAATTTGTATAACGGGTATTTATTTTTAAAACATCATGCTAGAAATTGAAATAATTTATGCTTGAGTTTATCATACTTTGTTTTATCTGAACTTCCCTCTTCTCATTTAGTTTGTATGTGTTATCCTTATTTTATTTTTTTATTAACGGACCAATGTCCAATTACACAAAATACACAACACCAAATGAAATAAACAAGATCTACAGAAAAATAACAGCACATTCATTATACAAGGATGAAGCGATGATACAAAAAAGGACAAAAATATAAAAATGAGAAAACATTTAAGTCAAAGCCTGAACGAGGTTTTGGTAGATTTTAGATATAATAAATTACTATCTTCGAAGTTTATTTTCGTAAAGCTTTTCAAAAATAATTTAGACTGTTACCAAAACTTTCAAGGCCCCGGCTTGAATTAACAAATCTCGATATAGCTTAGAAAGATACCCATAATTAGTGATGATTGGGGAAAAGCAATTCATTGGTTGAGTTTTCTACTGGGGTTGAATTCCGGTACCTGTCAAGTAAATTTCAAAGTCATGAACATTAAAAATACAACCAAACTTGTTTTACCTTATTAGAAACAACTCATTTGTTCTTTTACACTGAATCATACTTTAGTCGTCATTTTAAAATGATAAGAAACGCATTTGGATCGAATTTAAAGTATTTTTTCATTGACATTTTAAAGCATATTAAGTTTTTATACACATATTTTTTTAAACAAATAAATGTTTATTCCTGATATCGAGGAGGGTGGTGAAATCCCACTAAATCCATATAATATAATATGTGTATCAAAATATAACAAAAGATAAAAATATTGTCAGGGACAAATACAAAAAGATAAGATATGATAATAAAAATATAAGTATATTTTTTTAAATCTAGTATTGGCTCAATGGCTAAATGGAATCCTGTCAGTAGTCCAGTGCTGCCATCATAAGGGTGTTTTAGCTCTTTGCTAGTCGCGTTCTATACTTGTCGATTCGTTTTTTTTATTAGGGCTTGGAATCCGGGAATGTGCCCTTCCGCAAACAGTACCAGGACAGCACGAAAAGCATTCGGTACGAGTTGTTGTGATGCACTTCCGTTTTTTTTTTAAGTTTCTTTATTAAAGTTGGTCCACGACTCCGAGGTATACAGGCTGGTGCAGTACGTAATGACAAGTTGCCTTTTTGCTTCTGGTCTACAATTGATAAATCTTCGAGAAATCATGTTTGCTCTAATAATAATAATAATAATATTCGGATGATTTTTATAGCGCCGTTTTTGTGAAAAATCACCTCAAGGGCGCTTTACAAATCTTACTTCCTATTCTTACATTATTCCTATATTAAATCTATGACATTTTTTTTTGGACACTATCATTACACATTATTTGTAGACCATATAAAGGATGCGGTTAAATTATCAAAACTAAATACGGCTTGGTCTAAGTTTTCATACATGTTTAATTGAAAAAAAAATAGAAGCTATCTGTATTTATTCCTTACGATATATTGCAAGACGCTAATACGAATGATAGGAGTTATGTGAAGTTGGGCGGCGGGTGAGGACGGGGCCGGGGTACTGATCCTTTCTTCCAATCTTCTTTGTCTTTGTTGGTGACGCCCTTGGGCTGCGTGACGGGACACTCGGTGTTGGTTTGCCCATACGCCAGGTAGCGCTCGTCGGCCGGCTTCAGGATCTGGAAAGACCACATCAGCGTGTCGTCTATTTCTCGCCCCAGCCGGTGATGGTATCCTTGTCGGGGTCGGACCACAGCAGGCCGCGGAGCAGCCTTGTCGGGCACGTCCGTGGCCCGCATGATGCACCGGATCTGCTCCGTGAACTGGAGGTCAGAACTCAGGTCGCCGTGACAGCAGAAGATCTTCTCGTCAAATATTTTATTTCCTATTGCGCCTTTCTCGGTAGCCACGAAATCTAATTTTGCGGATTGCAGTTGTGGTACAGTGTTCAAGGTTATACAGCGATATCTTTGCAGCTTATTAAAGGCTCCAAAATAGCACATTCACCATTAAAGTTTGAGTTGTCTAGCTCGTATACGATATTGTTTACAATCACCACAGTTCAAAGAATAACATTGTAAATCATTCACTTTGGGACACTTTTAACAAGCAAAAAGGTCTTTTAATAAGCACATGTGTCGAACGCTTCGACCGACCGATGCTTTTGGGTTAGTTTAGAACAACGTGACAGATTTGAACTTAAAATATTTGAGTTTTTATTTGATTTTTTATTATAAACTTGATTTAAGCCCGAAACGGCCACACTAAAATTATATGATTTTTATAAATGTAACCTATAAATTATTACGGTTATTTTACGCTATTTTAACACCGGAAAAATTAAGAACTAAGCAATATTTCCCAGATAAACTGGAGCGCTTATAAAAAGCTGCCGGCTGCTGCGAGAGCGCCAAAATAATATGCATAGTGTTCTTCTTTGTCGTTCAATATCTGTATCATCTTTGAGCTCCTCTGTTTTAATGTGTCCTAAGTACTTGAACTCGGATTTTTACGATGTTTTTGTATCGTTTAGGCTAAATGGTGTTAATTGTGAAGGACCCCCGTCTGCCTTGAACGCTACCAACACAGGTTAATACCGTGCAACCTGTCGTTTTCAAATTATTTTTTCAGAATTGCACATCACCGCTTGAATTTTATTCCACGAACATAAAGGGGAAGAACTCGTTCACTTAAAAATATTCGTCCACTTAAAAATCTTTCTTCACTTTGCAATATTTCCTCACTCAACGTTATTTCTCTACTTAACGATATTTCTCCTCTATATTTTATGATAAGTGAATGGTAAACATTGCTCGCTCCAGTTTCTGTGCCCTTTTGTCCACCTCCGCGAACTCCGCGAATGTACCTACACCTTTTCTCGCTTCTTTTAACACAAATAAAATCAAAAGGAAAACAGACGATTGAAGTAACGAGCGTGAATTCGAGGCGAATTGTACGGTATTTTTAAATGTTTTATTTGCGTGGGTAAACACGGTTAATTTTGTAATTTAATTTTTGCTATTGCAAGATATTTTTATTTATTCCGGTCTCATAAACGTATCTAATTACACACTGTTGTGATGACATCGATTCGTAAGATAAATAATACCCAATGGGCAGGTTTATTATATTTGTCTTTTAGAATATCATCTTTTAAATTCTCAAATTCACATGATTTTATTTACAGTGATGTTCGGAAATCTTCAAAATATTCATTTTAATTTTGTTTAGCTGTTAAAAATGTATGTCTTTCCATTGTTTTATTTTTCTTTGACATGAAATTACATAAAAAAATTGGCACAATCATTGGCGGACTTATGTTAATACTCGCCATTTTTTTTTTCAAATTTTTATTTATTTTGATAATCTTAAGTTGTTTTGCACTGAATTTTATTTCACATGACAACTTTAATGTAATTATTTGTTTAATATTTACTTCTGACACCATATATGTTTTGTTATATTAAATAAAATATTAACTTTGTTCAAGAGGTTATTTATTGACAGTCACAGGTTGACATTAGTATTGGAAGTGGTCCTACGGAAATGAACACAGACAAACATAGATATGCATTCACAATAATCAACACAAGCCCTTTGTCTTTTATTAAGATCATGTTAAAAATCGGACCAGGGCCCGTCCTGTGCTGGCGCAATTGGAGCAGTACGTTCCGGGCCCCTATTGTCAATGCACCAAGGGGCTGATAATACCAGGACACAGCGTCCAAAAATTTCTGAAAAACGCGGTTCTTAAAAAATTTAAAAAATATGTTTAAATAACCCGTGTAGTTTAAATATCCATGAAAATTGAAAAAAGCTCAAAATCATGAACTTTTCTTTCCGCTAAATTCAGTTAAAAATTAAAATAATTAATAATTTTCTCAAAAGATTGGTATTCACTTTGTGGCGTCATTATTAATAAATTAATTAGAAATTAATTTATAATCACCACTTTATTAATATATACATATAAACATGTTTCGAAAGCGAAGATTTCCTCATCAGGACATACAAAACACTAAAAACTACTATAATTTAAGAATTGATAAATTATAAACGTAAACAAAAATTGATTATAGTAGATAAAATTTAAAAAAAAAACTTTTATTTATGTCAAAAGAATGAATTGTTTCCAAAATAAGGTTGGCAATTTCAGAATAGTTTTTATTATTATGTGATGCGGTTTAACACTATTATTAAATACGTGGAGTTTAAATTATAAAGTAGACAATCTGTCCGCGTGTCGTAATGAAATTTGCTGTGAAGGCTTTTTTAATGGAATTTATAGTACTTTTAAGTTCTCATCGTTATTTCTATCTGACTTTGAATACCAATTTTACTGCATAAAAATATTTAGTAATATTTATTCCAAATTGTTCATCTGTTCTATAAAAAAATAATGTACTAACTTGAAAGAAGCAAGTAGTTTGTAATTACCCGCTATGTTCATACTCATTTATACATATATTTGATAAGCACGTACCGAAAATATAACGGTTTTTATTTGAATTTCTATATTATACAAAATAAAGCTTTTAGAAGAACAAATGAAGTATAAAGAGCTTGCTAAAAAGTGTAAAAAATGCCAAATTCATATTTATTGCTTTTTCGTGGTCTGTTTCTGTATTCTGCTCATAACAACAAGAACACAAATATATAAGAAGCAACTGAAAACGTCAGTAATCTCAAGATGAGCGAATCTTTGAAATGATACTCGATATAGACACAGCGAAATATATTTGTTTAGGCTGGCATCCTTAATGTATACATAGTATATATAGCTATTGGTTCGATTTCAGCTTATAAAATGTCCACAATCAAATAAAAAATACACGTTTGTTCTCAATGTATGCTATAGTTGGAATCAATGAAAAATTAAATAGTTTGATCAAGATGATGGCATAGCTTCGAAGAAATATTTTTTAAACGAACATCTTTCTATTAATTTACCTATATTCTGAAGCGTGTTTCCACTATAAAAGATCTCGGAATCGTGAAATCATAAAAGTAAACTTGCATTTTGTGTTCATATCGAAGGGGTGTGCTAAAATGCATTAAAGATGTTACCACAAAGTTATTGTTTTATTTTCATGTTAAAATTTGTTTTCCGAACCGTCAGGGTTTTTCGGTATACCCTGTACTCTTTGAATACTATATTTCTCTTTAGGCTGGAGAGTGGCTATTTGGAATCCTCACGGGGTGGGATGCTCCCTTATGTTGGAGAGGATTCAAAAAAAAGTTTTTCATATTTCTCTACATGAGGGAGTACGGCCACTATCCGTGGCTTTATCCAACTAACCTTCTTCCGGGCATGCTCAGATTTCGCTCCCTGCAGCTCAGAAGAGAGGGGTATGCCGCTATCCAGTTTTTTAGACTGCTGCGAGGCTCTATAGAGAATTCAGCTATTTTGGAGCGCATAAGGCTGTATGTTCCTGATGACTATCTAAGACAGCGTCGTCATAGATTATTCTATCTTCCTACCTGTATATGACCTACCTGCCAATGTTTCTCCCCATGGGGAAGAGTATATTGCTCCTGAATTAAATTATAGAGGATATCCACATATTTTGCATCAGTGAGAAGAGATTCAAAAGGGAAATCGTATTGTTTCTTGAAAGAATTTCCCCTCATTGACGCGATCTTCACCACTACCGAATTTTCATATTTTTTTACTTTTAGATTTTTCTTTTCATCCGTCTTTTTGTCCTACATACGTCAATTAGAATTTGGCAGCCACCTCTGGTCGGGAGTCCCAAAATATCTGAAAAAAACCCTTGACTCTGTGCAGAAACGGGCAGTCCGTTTGATAGATTCGCCTATCTTAACAAACAGGTTGCAATCTTTGGAGCACAGACGTCAGGTGGGAATGCTGTCCTTGTTCTACCGGTATTTTAATGGAAGATGCTCCGAGGAACTAGCGTCATTGATCCCTTCGGCACCGGTGCATAGTCGGGAAACACCCCAAACGCGCGCCCAACATTTGCACACGGTTGACATTTGTCACATGAGAACGGGTCGCTTCTACGATTCATTCTTGTGTTCACCAGCTCAGCTGTGGAATGATCTGCCGGCCTCTGTGTTTCCTCCATCCTATAACATGGGTCTCTTCAAGACCCAGGTTCACCCCTTCCTATCCTCTAAAAGGCCCTCCACACAGCATCCCCAAAGATGATATAGGCCTTGAGGGAAATTATTTCCCCCAGGGGCTCCTGTGTGGAGTTAATGTTAAAAAAAAAAGTAGGTAAACGTAGATTATTTATTATATCTATTAAATGTAACATATTTGTAATGCATAAGAAACGAAATAAAAACTTTTACTTTTGTTATTACTTTTATTATTACTACTTTCATTATTACTACCACTTTTATTATTACTACCCCGAGATACGAAAATTTTGTTTTCGTATTCAACAATAAAAAATACGGAACAAACAACAAACATATTTATTATTGTTACTGTGAAATGTTGCTTCATTTTTAAATCTGAGGTTTTCTTGCAGGAAAGTCACAGGGCTTTGTCTTTTTTAACATTTGATTTGATAGATAGTTAAAAGTGCCGTAGCTCAAATGGAAATGACCCAACGTATAATTTTCAGACAGAAAAAAAAAATTAAGCCAGAAGTCACCTTTCGAGAGTTTCTCATTCTGTTTGGCTTCATAAAATAAATTTCTGCAAGCCAAAATTTAAAATCCGGCTATTAGTTAAAAATATAAATGATACATAAACATTCAATGTAGTTCATTCAACACTTTTTGAGAAAGTATCAAAACCAGCAAATATTTCCAGAGTCGGTTTTGCAACTCCGTACCTCATATCCGAATGAGAATAAGGAACTCCAGTAAAAAATATAATTGCTTTAAAAATATGTATTCATTTAGTTCAACAAACGCCGATTCTGAATATATCACTTTTATTATTTATAATTTTACGTATAATTTATAAATCGTTATTTAAAAGTGAACAAAAAATCATTTCATCGAAACGCCTTGTTATGTTGGTACCATTGCATTTGGAACATTTGACGTCATATGCGCATTCTGTGTTTTGGATAAGTATGAAAATTTTTATTGTTCACTTTTGTTCTGTATTTTAAATATGTATGTTTTTAATTTTGTTGAAATTAAAAATTAAAATACTGGTATTTAAGTCATTATTGATAAAAAAATTAAAAAATTGGACTGGAGTTTCTTATTATGATGGTTTCATCATTCTCCATAAATCCATAAACACCTTTTCATAAATTTGACGGATTTAGGGTGGCAAAGTTTATCCATTTGTTTTTCTTTGACAAGTTAGTTTAATAATTTCTTTTCTTTCCAGGTAAGTGATCCCGCAATCCACAGTGAGCTGAGGGTGACATTATTTTACTAAAGGTCAGCAATTTTTTTATTGTTATTTCTCAAAAATTTCACAGATTGTTATTAAAAAAACAAAGTGTCAGTTAAAAGATAACAGTTGGGATTACTTGTATCTCAAACAAAATGAATTTGTAAATTCATGACGAAGCAAAACTTTAAAGCATTATTTTCTGTGAAATAACTGGTTACTTTGCAGCAAAAGGGATGTTACTTTTTTCGTCAGACACAAAAAAATCTTCTGCCACGCTTTTGTAAAAAGGTTTTATCAGTCACCTCGGTGAAACATTCGAATTTGACATTCTGTTTGAAATATTTTTAAAGGTCAAATGCATTAAATTTTAATTCAAAAGTGTATCAGCGGGAATAAGATTTTCCTTACAAATACAACCGTGTTTATAAACATTTATTGAAAAAGTTATACATTATAGTTAAAAGTTATAGTTATACAAAGTTATATATATATATATATATATATATATTTTATTTATTTACCGTGCCTCCACACAGGAATCCCGGAGAGAAATAATTTCCCTCAAGGTCTATATCATATCTTTGCTGTGTGGAGGGTTTTATTGAGGATAGGCATGTTGAAAGAGGAAGGAAATACAGAGGCCGGCAAATCATTCCACAGCCGAGCTGTTCAAAATAAGAACGAGTGGTAGAAGCGACCCGTTTTCATGCGACGATTGTAAAGCGTATAAAATTTTGGGCGCAAGTTTGCTATGTTTCCTGACTGTGCACCGGTGCCGAAGGGATCAATGACGCGAGTTCCTCAAAACATCTTCCATTGAAATACTGATAGAATAATGCATTCCCACCTGACGCCTGTGGTCTAAAGATTTCAATCCATTTGTAAAGATAGGGGAATCTATCAAACGGATCGCCCGTTTTCCACGTCAAGGGTTTTTAGCAGATATTTTGGGGCTCCCGACCAGAGGTGGCTGCAATATTCTACAGTGGTGGGCACTTGCGATTGTTACAGGGTCAGCATTTGTGTAATAATAATGATAATAATCGGATGATTTTTATGGCTGGTTACGCGGCACTGTTAAAGTATGCTATATTTTGTAATAATACAACGAAAAGTGACTAAGTTAAGATCCCTGTCCGTTCTCAGACTGTATTTGAATGTTTGTCTGTCTGTATGACCTCGTTTTTTTTTTAAATTATTGGCCGGTTTCGCGGAAAATAGCACAGTTTGTTCTTATTAGTGCCGGGAAGGTTGATAGAGTAGTTTTAATGAAATCCAATATCTAAAGCTGTTGCTAAAAGGTTTTAAAATTAGTATGAAAAATATTGGACCCGCCATGTTGTATTGAGGTTAGCCCATAGATGTACCACTTTAGTTAGTCACAGATTATATATTTAAAAAAGAGGGTTTATTTGGGTAGATTATTTTAAAAATGGAAAACACAAGTAGGCACCTAATTAAGAACTTTATTAATTAGATATATTTAGAAAAAAAAATGTTTGGAATGAAACAAAATTTTCAAATGAATGTTTCTTTGTTTCATTGTTTAGAGATAGTAATAGTCGTCACAAGGCATTAACTTTATTAGGCAAAGGCCGGGTACATATTAGCTAGTATTATATATATATATATATATATGCACTTGCTCAAAAGAAGAATTATGCGTTTTCTGTTCATTATTAGATGAGAAATTATTATTTTTGAATTGGAGTGTTATGTATAGTTCCCTCCTCCGGAATCAAATGAAAACCTAAAAGATTTTATTATATTTATTTTTTTTATTTACGGACAAATATCCAATTACACGAAATACATAATATGAATGAAATAAACAAGAGCTACAGAAAAAAAACAGCACTTACCTAATACAAGAATGAAGCAATGACAAAAAGAGGACAAAAATGTACATTTGAGAGAACATTCAAGTCAAAGCTTGATTATAGTTTTAGTAGAGTATACTCGTATGATTTTATATATTCTGACTGATAATCTTCGAGTTCTTATTTCGTAAAGCCCTACAAAAATCATTCAGACTTGTACCAAAAATTTAAAGGCCATGGCTTGAGTTAACAAATTTCGATAACCTGGATAGTGGAGAATGGTACCCATAATTAGTAGAGTGTTTATTGAGGAAAATGATGTTGTTTAATTAATGTAGAATCAAATGCATGAACATCGTACTTATTGCGCGTTGGGAAAACAGATGGAAACTTGTATAGAACGGTGATAACGAACAATGAACACATCCGTGATCTCTTGATCCCGTCCAGCTTCCGTAGCGCCAATTCAACAGAAGTGCAATTCGACAAAATATCGTATCGACTTCTGATAGGGACTTTCAAATAAGTTGCCCTCCCCGTCAGCGGGTATTACCCAACTGTTGCTGCGATGTTGCCGTTATTACCCCTGTTGGCTTTTGTTGCACAATTTAGTCGATTAGCATCATTTGCATCCGCTGCTTCATGGTTTTGCATTAGGCTCTGCCTTGGATTGTTGAAATGTAGAAATGTAACCGAGCGTTGAATGGGCCCAACCTAAAGACGTACGAGTATGTACTGTGTACATTGATTTAAAATATACTATACCTTATCCTGTATTAATTTATATATGAGTTTTGTCGTCGGCTCACAAAGCTGAGTGATACGTAACTAAATCTTATCAATATTACTCAATAATATTATCTTTTTTTTAGCACTGAATTTTAAACGATTTTTTTTTCTCACAGTACCAACCAGTACCTATCAAACACATATACATTAGCTCTTGATACTTTGTTCTAGATACATTATATTACCATGCTACGCCAATACTAGCTTTTTTCACATCTATTTTTGTATAGTGGCGCTTAATATGAACTAAACTTGTCAATTTGACTGTCCTAAAACGGGATTTGTTCCCAGTTAGGCAGTCAAAGCTTTATTAAATATTTATATTAAATAATGTGTGTTTCAAATAAATAAATATAGTTGTTATTAATTTGTGTATAAATAAACCATTTTGAGTCGTTCTTTCAGGACAATAAGTTACAGTTTGTGCTTTGGTACCGAAAGGCGAAGGGTACAAAACCCGGGAATGGCAAATGAATGCTTATCTTATTCGTATATTAGCTTTATGTCATGAGTCATGACTTTGCAGTGAATTTGAACAAATTTGTTGAAATTTTCTTTAATAAATTTGTAAAAATAATTTATTTCCTAATATTGGGTGGATTTGTTTTGCGGTGTTAAGACAAATTCGGAAAATGTCAATTGGATTTTCATTAAAATTCTCTTGGTAATTCTATATCAAAGGTTTCGAAGTATTTACCGAATTAGTAATAAGTGTATTTCATATTTTCAGTCAGAAAAGAGATTGATTTCACAAAAATGTTTCAATAATTTTTCAAAAATATTTTATTGTTTTTTACCCAACTTTGACGAACTGCATAGCGTACAATTCCAATTAAAATGTCTACCTATCAAGCAGTCCCTTTCATTTGGCAGCTGTGAAATGCTTAACTCAGTATTCACAAATATTTAAATTTTCTTTTCTTTCTGTCAGCGTTTTAAATGATAAAAACTTTGATACTGTTTGAAACAAAAAAAGGAAAATAATAAGCTTTTCACGTCTCTTGGAAAGCAATCCTGCAATCCAGCTAAGGGAAACATTATCAAAAATAATGACGAAAAAAAGTATACTATTTCACCCAATGACATTAGGGTCTTCGTAGAACCACAAGACCCATGCAGATAAAACTATTAAAGCTATTCGTTGTTTTGTAACATTATTTCATCTCAAAAGATGTTTTGTAATAATATTGGAGAAGTTTGTTCATGGGTTGTGATGGTTACAACAGTATTGTTTTCCTCTGACGATATTATATTCCTTGAACCGGGGGAGAGGTATTGCAGGAGGAGGATGGGGGGTGTTAAAGGAGAAGAAAAATTGCCTTCTGCTTACTGGAACCCGTGAGTATTTTGCCGTGAGCAAATACTGAGTTATTGGGTCCGTTAGGTGAGCTGGACCCTCATAACTATTGGTCTTGAAAATACGATGACTTTTCCGCGATTAAAAACAGTATTTAAAAAATGGGCTTCATATAGCATTTTTATTTCATAGGTTTATTTTTAAATTTTATTTAAGACATTTTACAAAAAATATATGGCAAAAAATTCTGATAAAACCACTTTTTAGTAGTTTGTCTAATGGGACCTTGTTATTTAAAACCTTATACTAAATTTACAGTTAAGATTAAGTTACAATATATATATATGTTTATCTATATAAAATCAAAACATATGTAACAAAAGCATAAAGTATCTTAAATATTAACTGGACGTAGCAAAACTTCTAAATGCTGAGCATTTGAATAATCAAATTTACACAGCTTTTCTTCATCAATTTTTTAGTCAAATCAAACGCCCCGATCAAGAGAAATATAGCTTTGAAATATTCATTTACTCTCAAATTAGACTTGATTTTTAAAAAGTTGAACAAGTAAAAAGTTAAGTACATACAAAGAAATAGCGTTGAAATCTTCTTTAGAAAAGGGATAACTGCAGGCAGATACTTATTGTTAACAGCTACAAGTAATAGTTAATGAAAATTATGCATATGGGATAATACCAGCTATTTTGATAACTGTTCCAAAGAACACCGTTCTTACAGTAACCGGTGACCAAAGTAACACGTTTTATTGCGTTGTAATCGCCTGTAGTTATTTCGTCTCTAAACAGCGGTACACTTTGGATAGCAGAAGTACGAGTATTATACCTACGCCCCGAGAGACCCGATCAGAACTTTGGGGAAAACACACAAGTTGGCGGAACCTAATGTTTCTGACAAATTGGGGGAATCATTTAGCCCCGCTGCAATCAAGAGTAACCGGGAATTGGACTTAATTCACAGGTAGAGGAACGAGGGAGTTTCTCGTGCAGTTCCCTTGTTTTAGGAATGTTGTTTTCAAACATTGTGTGATTAATGCAGTCATTTTAAAACGGATATCGTTATATTTGGAAGGTTGAATAAATAATTACGCCAATTTTGGATGGTCCGCCGTACAACTCTGTCTTTGTGACCACTCTTTAATTCATTCACATTCATCAGGGTTCGAAAATATCACGATTTTGATATTAAGATAAAAATATCCGACACATCTACAGTAAATATCTCAGAGTGATATTCGTTTTCCGAAGGGAAACAAGTGTTAAAAACAAATTTTAAATGGGGATAAAAAATACATCTAGAGCCGCTGTTACTGCACGAGCAGTTAATAATTGATCATCAGACCATACTTTCAATATTATTACGGGAACTAGTCTTTTGCATAAAAACGGTATAGGAATTAGATTAAATAAATTAGAAGCACTAACAATTTAAAATTAGAAGATAACCTATTTAACAATCAAACCAATTTAAACTATAGCGCGATTTTAAACATGTTTCATTTGAATCTTCCCTAGCTTATCGATGATTAACTTCCACCTCATATGCCGTTATGGTTACCGTTGTTTGGTTGCCCCAGTCATCCGTTTCATTATTATTATGTAATCAAGTAGTCTATTTTCCACTAATAACTGCTCTTTCCTGTATAAATATTGTAGGATTATCTCTCTTTAAGACTTCATTGGGTTACCATTACACTGTTGTATTTACTATCTATTATTATTAATATATGTTAAAGTTTGCTCACTCTTACACACAATACTTTTCTTTTGTTGTCTCCTTCTAATATTTTGTTCTCTTTTCTCTCTCTCTGGTATTAACTCTATTTCATCCTATTTTATTCTGTGCCTATATGTAACCGACAACTGCGTATTATTTTTTAGTTATTATATTTGCCCCGACGAAGCTTGAGCTAAGCGAAATCGGTTGGCGAAAAATAAAATATGTTTGTGGTTTATAACAAAGTATTTGTTTTATTTAATAAAGAAACAAGGTTGTTTTTTTCGAATGCCCAACAGTTATCGACAATGGTCAGAGATTTCCATCATACTAAGGGCAATATATTTAAAAAATGAGTTCCAAAAATAAAACAACGCGACTTGACCGTGCCCTGAGAAGTACAGTTAAACGCGAAGAAATGCCCGAACATAACAAATGGAAACCGCTGCAGATCCATTTAGAAAAACTCGCGGTGACTTTGTACGTTATCAATTATGATCTTGACAAAGTGCATACCGAGCAAGAGTCCCGACTGTTCCCAAACGTCTGGAGCGGGTAAGACTAAGGAATCCCCAATTGGGGAATCTTGTAAGGCTGGAGGTAGCGGGGAGGAGAAGGAGAAGAGAAGGGAACGTAGGGAAATACCTGGCTATTCATATCTGGTTACCGAACACGGCTAAAGTCATTTCAAGCAACGTTTCCAATCTGAATGGTGGTCAACACTAAAAGTATCATCCACTCTGGAACGTGCGCAAATATTCTATATTTTATTTTTAATAAATTATTTGTGAAACAACATAAATTAAATAATATAATTATCTTGCGCACGCCGGGATTTTTAACCCGTGACCTTAGGATTCGAAGTCGAGAGCCATATCCCTCCATCACGGAAGCCATCAGTCAATTGTTTCAATTGCATCTTTATAGATTTTGACATTTCTAACTCGAGCAATGCAGGAAAGTAATACTCGTTGGCACGTTCGTTTTCATTTCTAATTGACATCAATTTTTTCTTTATATCATGAGATGTCAAAATTTGTGACCGAAGAGCTTACCATTCGATAGTTTTTTTACTGATTCAGACAACACAAGATGAAAGCTTTAAATAATAAAATTAATCTTTACCTCCTTCCAGAACAAAAAACAAAACCAGCAATAACCACCCGTTTCGATAAATATCGACACAATAGACATTATGTAAATAAAATAAAAGCTCATAAATTCAGTAAACAATCACAATGTAATCCGTCTTCCAGAAGGTAATAAAACAACCCGAAAGTAGTTTTAAGTATAATTGTAAAGCCGTACCGTCAACAATACAACAAATTTCGTGTCATCAATGTTCGATATCAGAGAGCAATGGGACCTAAAAACCCCTAACATAGATACTATATACTCGTATACCATAGATTTAGTTGTAATTGTAGCATTCTAAATATGCCCGTGATAGGGTGATAAGCAAGTGGAAGACAGTTACAAAGGTTTTTTTAAATAAACAACAAAATCGTATTACAACAGAATTCCACCATTAATTGACAGTTTTAAAATTAGAATTCTGTGGTCCTGGCCTGAATTCCGGGTTGGTATTACTGGAAACGAAATGGTGGATTCCTTTGTTAAGGAAGCCACTATTCACGGTTCGTTAAGTGATATTCCTGTTACAGTAAGATACTATTTCCCTATTCTAAAAAGTAAATACAAACTCCAATGGTCTTCTGAATGGAAAATATCTTTTCCAACAAAAGGTCAACAGTACTCATTAATACAACCTTTTATTCCTGTCAATCCCTGGTTTCATAAATACACTTGCATGCAAAGCAAATATATTTCCTCTATAACTCGAATGAGACTAGTTCAAACTCCTTGTCTTAGTCATATCATCAGATTCCACATAGTCAGCTCGCCTTACTGTGATTGTGGGTCCGATGATACTCTGGACCATAATTTCTTTGTGTCCTATCAATGACCAATTCCCAAACTTGCATGAATATGTAAAACTTAAAATTGAACTCCCTACCAGTATTCCCTGCCTTCTATGTCTGAACTCCCCCGAATTAACAATTTATTAGCAAAATATATTTATAAAAACGGCAGTAAAATTTAAGCCATTGGGGAATAAAAACACATAAATTTACACTGTAACTTATTTGCCCAAATATTATATCTTGTTTAAAAGTAAATAATTTTAAGAACAATCTCTACTATTAAAATCTAACTGATTAAACATGTCATAAAAAATGTTAGATGGGAAAAAAAACAACCTGATCAATAATAATAACGTGGATTTAATGTAAAAAAAATAATTATTTGAGCATAACCCTAGTATATTTAAATAATGCTAAATTGTTAAGACCATCCATTTAATTACGTTTTAATTTCTGAATATGACCCAGTTCGCCGACGTATCACACGAAATAGTCACGATAAATGAAGTAACGAATGTAATTCAGACCGAAATTAGATTAATGAGTCGACACCCGTACGTGTGTTGAAATCCTAACCTATAAAGTATGGAGCACAGATTCGAGAGCTGATAAATAACTCATTACGGAAATGGAGAGCAATAAATGCCAACAGTTGTACGGTGAAAACTAAAACCTCCGTCATAAATTTTGTTCGCGCGCACCACAGAGGCCAAATTGAACTATTCTTAACAAATTATTAGGTAATTTTCAATAATTGAATGCATTAAGAGGAACGGCTGCGCTGCCTGTTTCATAAATAACTTAATTTTCGAATTGAGGCCAAAATACCAATCTAAACTGAATGATATATTTTTTTAATTAAAGGCTTAGTAAATATCTAGTACGGATGAGAAGTATTTTATTTATTTATTTATTTTATAAATTATGAAGTATATGCCATGGAAAAAAATCAATATGCATAATTTTAGAGGCAACTTAGAAAATTATTTGCGAGGTTATGGTAAATTTAAAAAAAAATCATATTTGTTATGTAAATATGATTACGTAAAAAATATGAAACATTTAAAAAAAAACGTTTTTTCCGATCGACATTTTAAATTATGTACGGCAAATTTGTGTTCAAACGTAATTTGGTTGTTTTTACTTTAATTTAAAGCACAACTGCTTATTTTAATATTTTTTTTAAATTTTCAATTTTATATTTCATTATATTTTCATAGTAGACGGGGTAAAACTTTTTTTTATACACTATTATACATAACTAAACTTTTTAACTTAAAAACTTTTTCTAATTTTAAGTTATCCTATTTGTGCTGTTATACGTTACATTGGTATTTTATAATAATGATATTCTAATAATAAATTGATCACTTATATAGCGCCGTTTTCGTAGGAAAATCACTTAATTTTCTAACTCAAGAGATTTAGATCTAATAAATTACAGCTAGGATTTATTACTAATGGCTTACAACTAAAAATTTTAATTCGTCATTTACAATTAAGATTAATAGCTGGAAAGTAACTACTAAGACTTGTCATATTGTGGGTTTTAATAATTAATAAATGTCAACAAATAAAATGATGAATATAAGTAAGTCTAAAGTCATGGTGTTTGAAAGAGAGAGTACGAAAACAGTGTGCGATATAGTTGTGAATGACGAATACTTGGAGCAGATCGATGAGTTCGTGTATTTGGGAAGTATGTTTATGAGAGATGAACGCGGTAGCGCTAATAAAAAGGTGTCCAAAGAAGCAAAGCTAGCAGTCCATAATAGATTGCTGATACTAACCCTGATGTATGGCAGTGAGGCATAGAACTGGCAGAGGAAGGATTAAAGTAGACTGAATGCTGTAGAAATGAGATATCTATAGATAAAACCATGAATGATGATAAGAAAAATGTAGAGATTCGCAAATAATGCAAGGCTGATGTAAGCGTAATGAGTAAGATTAAGAAAGGGACGCTTAGATGGTTTTGGCATGTAGAACGAATGAACGAAGAAAGGGGTGAAAGTAGAATATATAATGCGAATGTGAATGCAAGAAGAAGTCGGAGACGCCTGGACAGTGAATTAAATACTTGAGTCCTGCCATGTCAAAAGTCGGAATAACAGAAGAGAATGTATGAGGCGATGTATGAATGTGAATAAAGTAAGAAATGTGTGCCAAGGTCGAGTTATTTGACGGTCCGTAATCTCTGCCTATCTCTGCGGGGAAACGGTGTGATGGTTAATTAATTAGTTTTAGTTCACAAATAAAAACAACCCAATCTCCGAGTGGCAAGATTCTCAAACGGCGGTGTATCTAGTGGATTGATTATGCTACCGGGCTGAAAGATCCCAGGAAAAATAGGAGAAGATAAATTGACATATTTTTCACATATTTCAAAAAATCAAATGAATAAGTATTTAATACCGGTTAAAACTATAATTATGTCGTCGATGTTTGAAATTTTAAGCAATCTTACACGTGAGTAAAATAACGTGAAACCGTTTATGTTCCGAAGCAGTTGTAACAGTTTCACGGATTTTGGTATAATTGTTTAAAAAAACGTGTATTTTGAGAAAAAGAAACATTTTCGGATATTTAAAAAAATAAATTATAACCCCCACCTCTAATGAGCGTTATGCAAACTCGGCAAAACGCTCCTTTTATAAAAATGATTTAATAAATGAATGGCTTGAATAAAAGAAAGACGTAATTTTGTCGAAGTGAAAGGTCGTGAAATGCTTACTGTCATGCTGTTTTAAACTAGAACCTGTCAATTTCCTCCAATGGATTCGTTGGTAAGTGTATCATTCAGAAAAATTGCATAGTATTGATTGTTTTATATTTAAGCAACCAGTTTGATTAATCAGACATTTTAATCAGTAACCTGGCAATTTACCAATGCTTCTTAATAACCTTAAAATTATAAATGAAAATAATGCAATTACTACGAAAAGCTCTAGAAAGTTTGCCAAGGAAAGAAATTAGTGAAAAGTGTGTTTTAATTAACAACTAATGACTCTAAATAACTCAGGATGTGAGCAAATCACCATGACGAATTTGCTAACAATTAGTTTATCACTCAGCTTTGGCTGATGTAACATTATCAGAAGTTAATTGTTAATTTACATACACAAATGCATCGTTTCAATAAATTACTAAGGGCGTCATATTACCATTAAAGTAACAATTTAATTGAAGCTCAAGTGAGTGGATAAATCGGGAAGTTCTACATACCAGTTCGTAAGGCCCTTGTCTGGATTCCATTGGCCGCCTTGAATATGTTGCTGTTCGTTCGTGGAAGGCTTCCTCTTGTAACGTTGTCAAACAGAGACTGAGACTGGCGATCTTGTGAAAAAATTACCGTAATATTTTCTAGCCCGTACGGATAGTGTTGTATCATTTGAGTTATCGAATATCATAAACAAGGCTAGGGATAAGTATATCCTCACTTATTTTAGACTCATAAAATTTATCCGGTAATTGGAATAGTTCACAGTGACAATGGCTTCAAGCAATTAGAACATTAGTGTGGCATCATAATAAAATAATAATGTTTACGTTTACAAAATCTTCCACTGTCGTATGCTGGAAAGAATATGTGTGACGGGAAAGTAACTGGAACTGTGGCCCAGAATCGAATTCCAAGGAAGATCAGCTGAATAACCAAGAGATCTCAGTGCTTTGCAACAACCGCCGCAAGTTGTAAAACTCTTTATAACAACGCAGCAAGAAGGCATTCATCCCAGTGCCAACGGTTAGAGCGTGACCTGAGAGTTAACTTACAAGTCATTGAATCGGTTCTCGTCGAAAATTCTTCTCAAAGTTCTGAAATACCGAAATTTCGTTAGTTTTCTTATCTGAGGCAACTTCAACAATGTTGGCTCTCTCAAACTTCCCCTGAATTTCATCAATTTACGCTCAGCTGCCAATGAAACCAAACCAGAAGCGAATGAAACCACAATCGAGATAGATAATGGAGATTGGAAATGCATTTCCTATAGCAAATTGATTACAACGGAACAATAGCTGCATAATTCTCTTTCAATTTTAGTGATCATATTGTAGCGTATAAATGATACGACGGCTAATGTTCTCTCATCTCAAGATTCGTGGGTGAGAATGATGGTGAAGCACAGGGAAGTGGGATGTATTGATTGATACAGTAAATAAAACCCTTGTAAAAGGAAAGAACATAAATTTAATGATTCTATAACCACGTCTATCATGGTTTAGCAAAGAAAAGAGTAAAGAGAAGGATTGATCCCAACACGAAAAGGTTCAAACAATAATTGATGGCTCTCATGGTCCGACTCCTCTCCTCAGCATCATGGAAGGCCTCTCCAGGTCCAGATGCTCACCGATCGTAGTAATCTCCAAAAAGAAGTCTAGGACGACTCTTCTGAAGCGCCATCCGCCATAGCCTCTTCCGTGGGGTCCAGACAATGGAATATGCAGATGCTACCTTATGTCCTTTTTGGTCCGCTCATCACTTCTTCCGAGATTTTCACCACAGCAGCAGGCACGCGCGGTTTGGCTTCATCGCCTCACAATCCGGCCATCGATCAATCAATAAAACACAAAACACACCCACTTCGGGCAAATTCAGTAGACGCCCTCCGACGTCAAACAAAATAGAAAATCAAATACATAATCTCTCCCAAAAAACACACGTCGATCACGACCGCTCCAGTCAGGTTATGTCGCCCGCCATGTTGAGTTGCTCCCTCCCGTCTGCCGTCTCCCATAGACATCCTCTCACCAATCTCTTCCGTAGACAATTATCCCAATCATAGACTCGGGGTCAGTATTTACGTTACAATTCCCCGCTTCCCCGTAAAAATTTTATGCCGCTAAGTGAAGTAAAATTTGACCTAACCTTCCTCTCTACTCTTTTCAATTACAGAAAAAACTGAAAACAAAGAAAACAAGTAACAACCAATATAAAACAAAAGTCAAAATTGACAAACAAAATGGTATATCTTAGTATGACAATACACAAAAAAATCAAGTTGTGATACATTGGTGGTTAAGCATAACCGAAAAGCAAGGAAACACTTCATACTTATAATCCTCAAGCAACTTATAAAATAAATAAAAATAAACAAGTTACATGAACCAAACACTTCCTCACTTTATGAGAGTCAATCTCTCTAGGTTAACACTTGTGAGGTTTGGAGAACTCAAGCTCCCACTTCAAAATTTTCAAAAAATTATTTTTATTATTAATAATACCCTACTTAACTAATCCTCTCTTCCTCTTAACAAAAAAAAATTACAATTACCATGCAGTTTCAACAGGGTTTTTTTTTTTTTTTTTTTTTTTTATATATGTATCTAAAGAATTAGACACAGTAT
>JAHDVE020005147.1:0-35532 GCA_022606495.2 Halesus radiatus | reverse complement strand
TTTTATGGGGGGACCCCAGTGACCCCCCTTCGGATCATACTTTAAATTTTTCATCTTCAGGTACGTAAAGGTTAATAAATATATAATGACCGGAAGAAAAGAGAATTTGTACCTGAATTTATATTACGGACTCATGTTTTGGTTTAGAGAAATTAGATGTTTCGCCTGCTTTTCTTAAATAAAATTTTATATTCATAAGTATTCCGATACCTTGAATCAACCTGTACACGCAGCTAGTTGTCTACTTACCGGATAATTAAGATACCCAATCTAGAGAACAAGATAATTTGAACCAGTTCCACCGGGCAATCGGGCACGGCTTATCGTCGGGCCATCGATCAGCTGCCTGACGGCTGATGGCTGATGGCTGGTGGCCGGTCATGGAATTCGTCTGTGGGAGGCGGAGGGTGGAAGTAGTCGGCGACCGGGATTGTTCAAATTAGTGACCGTTTGAGGTAATTGTCGATGGTTTTCTTGTTAGCATTCCTAAGTATGACATAGACCTACATCAGAGTTTGTCGTTAGTATTAAACGAGTATTGAGTCATTATTGTTTGGGGACAATGTTGATGATTTTCAAGTTAACATTCCTACGCTTCAGTATGACATAGATCTACATCATAGTTCTACCAACCATTTATTAAGTAATGATTGTTTTGAAATTAACAAAGCTTGTGTCATTAACTAGTCAGTAGAGGAAGTGGTTAATAAAAAGATGTAGTTATTTTAGGAGGGAGGGGGATGTCGGAGAAGGTTTATTTATTTTTTTTCAATGAATACCGCGCAAGAGACCCAACTGCTCCCACCGTCTGGAGCCAGTGAGACTATGGCATCCCCATTTGGGGAATGTTGTGAGGCTGAAGGTATTGGGGAGGAGAAGGATAAGAGGAAGAGGAAGGTGGGGAAATACCTGGCTATTCGGTTCTGATCACCAAACATGGCTAAAAGCCATTTCAAGCAACGTTTCAATTCTGAATGGTGATCTTTCACCAGGGCGATACTAAGAGGATCTTCCACCCTGGAATAAAGATCAAATTATTACGCAATACCATAAACACCGGTGCCACTTTTATTCCAAATATATATAAATGATATATGTCAATTAAATCTTAATGGTGAAATATTTGTACGGTAGGGGTAGGGGGAAAGCATTAGGAATAGAATTATTTATTGGGAAAGACAAATAATTAGAAATTACACCTTGTCAGTCACCTTCCTTTAACGATTGTAATTTCCTAATTATTTGTCTTTCCCCTACCACCCCTCCCCACTTAAATCTTTGTAATTTCCTAATTATTGTAATTTCCTGATTGTAATTTCCTAATTACTTGTCTTTCCCCTACCACCCCTCCCCACTTAAATCTAACTGTTATATATTTTAATTGTTAACTTCAGTATACATTGATACCTGAAGATGTGAGCATCGCTCACGAAACATGTAGTAATATTGTATATTAATAAAGTGATGTATACAAAGTTATTTTGTTTTAATTAAAATACAAAATATTGTAATTCGCATTTTTTTAAATATTATTTATGGTATCTATGAAAAAATTAAAATAACATTTTTTTTTATTTCTTCTTGGCATTAGAAATATATATATATTGTTTGAATATATTGCAAAAAAAAATTTAGTGCTATGCTTAGGATTGGATTTTTATAAATGCTAATCCCACGTAAATTTAAAATATATATATATATATACATAATATGTTTTTCTTCAAAAGCATTAGGTTTATTGTATTGCGTAATAATATAATCACTCTTTCGTTTTATGTTTTTACTCACACATTTTGTTTTTCTTATTTACAAACATTCTCGGGTAACAAATAGCCTGACAACATTTAAAAATCTGCTACTACTATCACACAAAGCGGAAAATGTTACTTGTGTCGTGGTGGGAGACTTAGCCAGACGAGAAATTATTATTTTACCTCTCGAATAACGTTTTTTGCAAAAAACAGTTACTAAGCATCAATGAAATTACATTAACAATATTTAAAACAGTATAAAAAATTACCTAAGCATATGGTTCTTGTATCTTTTTTTGTGTTGCACTGCATACAAGTATTCTCGCTTGACTACAGAGGGCTAGAGAGACTTCAACCCTAATTATGTCATGCGGGAGAGAATATTTTTTTTACAGTAACTCCACACAGGAGACCCTGAAGGAAATAATTTCCCTCAAGGCCTATATCATCTTTGGGGATACTGTGTGGAGGGTCTTTTAGAGGATAGGAAGGAGTGAACTTGGGTCTTGAAGAGACCCATGTTGTAGGATGTCATCAGTTGTGTACTATTAAAGTATCTGCGGGCTCTGTACAATCCGCCCAGCTTCTGAGAGGCTAACTTTACTCTGGCTTCGATGGATCCCCCATACCTGAGCTGGTCACTTAAGGTTACACCAAGAATATCAATGGAGGGCTTGTTGGGAAGATTGCTTCCATTAAAGGAAACTAGATTGTCATTTCGATCCCTTTTAGGCGTAATCAGACATGATTTGGTTTTTGAAACATTAAATTCTAAAGAAAAATAGAAATATAAAAAAGAAGACAATGAAAGAGAAAAGTATCTGGATGTACCGATGTGCTCAGCGGTATCATGAGACAGAAGAACCGACAAATTTCACGATGCAAAAGCTCACGGTGTGTGAGATTTAGCTGCTTCGGAAAACAGGTTTTCTGCTTCATAATTATAGGTTACATTGTTAGTTTGTTCGTGAACCCCTTGCTCGGTCAAACCGATAACTTAACAATATCGGATCGATAGGCTTAACTGACGACGATTTTATATCGATTTCCGGAGCACGGTTGCACTCATTAAGCGTGTCGATAGCCAAGCCTATATTGACAATGAAATAAATGAGAAATCGCGCCCTACGATAGCTTCACTGGCAGATGTTGTCTATGGATCGGCATTCTTAAACGTTAAACGTACGTACGAATAAATTGACAGGGCGGCCAAGTCTGCATGTTTTGCGTTAGCTAATGCAAATCAAATCAGCCAAAAAACAACACATTTTGACATTTTGGTAGTCCGTGTTGCGGTAACAAGCTAAAGTTTGCGATTGCATCAAAAGACAAATACGTAACGCAAACGCAAGAGACGACCCTTCTTTTATGAAAACTGTCAAAATGTGTTGTTTATTGTCGATTTAACTTGCGTTAGCTAACGCAAATGTTACCGATATCATAATAATATTGAATACGCTCACTTTCATATACACTGGCAGTCCGCATGAACTTTTTGACACTAAAAGAGGAGTTATTTGATCAATTAGGTATTTCGCCAAAACTCGTGATGTTCTGAAAAACTCTATGAATTCCGTTTCTCTAAAATCGAGCAGATTCAATTGATCTCGTTTACGACGTCTTATTACGGGCTTCATTTTAGTCTGCCTCCCTTCATTAATAAGCTTGTAATTTTGCATATTGAACGACATTATTCAAAATGTTGTCTACATTGACAGTTAACCGAAGCTTGTCTGTCACCCAGGAGGCCGCGCTAAATTAGGCGGACTCTTGTCTACCGGCTGTCGGGATATTTTAAATCAATTATTGACCGTGCACGCACACACCACCGAAAACCTCACATTCTTACCTATGTATATTTGTCGAAAGAATTTGTATATCTGCAAATTATTTTCGCGTATGAACTACGCTAAAATTTAAAATTCGCCAGTAAAACCAAATCGCCCATAACTCGAGGCCACAATACAAACTCGTAAACGTACAAGCAACACTTTGCTGACTCAATGTTGCCTCGCGAAATAAATCTACCTGACCAATCAATTTCCACGCTGGCTTTTGTGTTCGCCTTTTTTTAATACGAAATAATAACTAATAATTATACGTTACACTTTTGTTAAACAAACAAGAGCCCCAGGGCTGGCCCGAACATCCTGAAATAAATAATAAAATTAATTATTTGTTGTAACAGACTGCTTGTTTTGGATGGGGCGAGGACAGGTTATATTTAAATAATAATAATAATATATCACTGGGGAATTTATTTTATGATCTTCCATTAATGTTTCGTGGTAAAACCAATAATAATAAATATGAAATCAATTCGTTGTTTCAACTTATTTCTACACCTGGTTATCTTTTCGGTAAATATACAGATAAGCTCCTCATCCTTAATACGCACAAATCTATATATTCATTTATATATATATATATAAATGAATTTTGGTCTGTCTATCTGTGCTCGATTTTCTCGAAAATTATTATACCGGTTTGGCTGAAAATACCACAGTTTGTTCTTATTAGAGACGAGAAGGTTTATAGAGTATTTTGAATGAAATCCAATATGTAAAACTGTTGCTATAACGTTTTAAATTGAGTATGAAAACCACCATGTTGTATTAAGGTGAGCCAATAGATATTCCACTCTGGTTAGCCATAGATTACATAATCAAAAGAAGAAGGTTTATTGTGGTAGAATATTTTCATAATGGAAAACACAAGTAGGTTAGTACTTATTAACTTTATTATTTACATATATTTAAAAAATAAATGTTTGGATTGAAATAAATTTTTCGAATAAATGTTTCTTCGTTTAGAGAAAATTTATTAATTAAGTTCACCCAAACGACAAGCCAGAATTCACAACTTCGTAACTTTATTCATTTAACCAAAAAAAAATACCGAGCAAGGCCGGGTACACGTCCACAAGTTTTACATAAAGCACACACACACACTTTTTATCAATTTAATTTCAATGGGGAATAACTATTTCAGTTACCGGAGAATCAAAATAAAGGATTTTATTTATTTTTATTTGTAAAAAACTACACTCAATCCTCAAAAATGTAGGTTGGGACGTCGCCATAGAGATAAAGACAGTGCGGTGGGTGAATTTATTTCAAGATGATAGATAAATACAGAGTATGTTTCCAGATGTAAGTATGAAAGCTTCAACGTATGAACTGTGTTTTTACTTACAGAAACGGAGATACTGCGTTTTTACTTACCAACAGCTGTGAAATTGGGATACCAAAAAAACAATATCATATTTTTTTATTCTGAAAACCATTAATATTAAATAATGTCTGATGTAAATCATAAAAAATTCGGTAATAACTTCCCATATTCAATGCAGTTTTGCTAATTTTGTTAATTACTGTGTTTTTACTTGCCACGGCAGAATACGTCGGGTTCAGTTTGCCCCTTTTATTGGGCCATCTTAAATTTTCATATATTACTGAATAACCAGGAGCGTAAATCCAACAAAACCGAGTTTTAGAATAAATTTAATTTAATATTTTAGTGTATCAACCTATTAAATCTTCCATCATTATATGTAATCTATGGCTAACCAGAGTGGTACATCTATAGGTTAACCTTAATAAAACATGGCGGGTTCAATGTTCTTCATCCTAATTTTAAAACGTTCTAGTAAGAGTTTTACATATTGGAGTTTATTCACAACTACTATTTAAATCTTTCCGGCACTAATAAAAATAAACTGTGCTATTTTCAGCGATACCGGTCAAGTAATTTTCGTGAAAATCGGGGACAGACAGACAGACAATCATTCATTTTTATATATAATGAACGATTTATTTCCAAATTTGAAACTCTCAATTCGTGGTGGAATTACATTTGAATGTTCTGATTTAAAAACCTTTCTAACTTTCATACACTTGTTTATTTTCTATTGGACCAGTTTCATCCTGTCACAGGCCTCTTCCGACTGGTACAATAGGAACTAAATCTATGGTACATAATTTTAATTTAGTTTACAACCGCACAAGTGGAAGAAAGTTACAAAAGTTTTTTATTCAAAAAAATTTTAAACGAAAACCGTTTCTCCTCCTTAAAGAAAATCCAAATGAAGAATTAACATTAAACTAAGTAATTTGTTTGTTCAATTCCATTAAAAGGGGCATAATTGATTGTACAGTGAATCGGTTCCTCCGGGCCTGTGCTGTCCACTGCCCGGTGCCCACAGTCTGGCTGCAGACAGCCATCAGGTATTGGGTACCAACCCGCGGGGGGCGGGTCCGATCTCCCAGGAAGATGCAGATCCAGGGTCGGAGGCTAGCCAATACTCCTCCATCTTATTACTGTTTCAGACTGGATGTTACTATCACATTTGCCCTGATAAAAAAACTGCCCTTCGCAATCGAAACGCTGCTTGAAATTGCTTTAGCCGCGTTTTGTGACCAGACCACACTTCCAAACTCTTGTTTTTCATTTTCTTTCATTTTCTTCACCTCTTCAACTGTATACGGACTCGAAAATTTCCGCAAAATTGTGATGCCACTGGCTCAGGGCAATTGAAACTCTTGAACAGTTTCAATTTTTTTAAATTATATAAAAGTGGAGAAATGAGATGACTGAACGAAGTAATATACCTGGGCGGTGTACCTCACTCATTCTAGTATAGTAAAAGCATCTCTCCACCTTGCATCCCCAAAGAGGACATGGAAAAAATACTTTTCTTTGTGTCCTCGTATCGGGGTTTAATATAGGTATATTTTTAGTCCATTATTCATTTTCAGTAAACATTAGTACATACCTATCGTCAACATTCGAATAAGAATGTTTATCCTAAAAATAATGCTTAGATCAAGTTCCTTAATCTCTGCCATATTTGATTTAGTCAAATCTCCAATAAGCTGTAATCAGCTGGGAGTGCATACAAAACTAATCTGCTCCCTGTTAAAATTATGAAACGTCTAATTATAAAAATAATGTATAAAAACCAAGGGGTAATTCAACAAACCTTACTTTCAAAGAATTTAATTTTTAAAATATAATGATGATAAAATACTTACAGTACAGATATATCCTAATAGCTAATTATAAAAAATAAAATAAAAAATTAACAAAAACTACCCAACTTAATAGAGACAGATTTTTCGTGTTTGAGTTGGGGAGCAGCGCCATCTAGCGACAGTAGTGGTAAGTATAGAAATAAAAGTACATCAAGAATGTAATATAGATAAAGTTTGTGTTGTTGTATAATAATTCAATTAATAAAAGAATAAAACAATCATAGTGTCTTAACTGAAAGTCGCACACGTCAAAAACACACATTCCCATCACAGAAATATAACACCTTATGGACACAATATTAATACACACATCTAAGGAAAAATACTTCAATTATTTGAACAATTCAAGACTTTAAATGCCTAGTAAAAGCAATTAAATATCTCTACATATTCAATCTACTAAATACTATCTTGCATGTACTCGTAATCCAATACTCCGCACATACTAACACCACACTCAATTACAATCACGACGTACACCAGCCCAACACAAGAAACAAACTACGTACACCAAAAATACACTCGACAAAATATGGACTAAAATCTTTGAAATACATAGCGTACACACAATATAATAAATCACCCAACGACATTAAAAATGCAAGTGAATGCGAAAGGTCTCAAAGTAAAATGCTTAAAATTCTATTATTTGAAAGAATAGCTTAAAGATGAATGCTGTGATGTGTCTCTGTAATAAGTATAACTATGTAATGTACCAGTGATGTGTTTCTTTATAATAATTGTCTCTGTTTATTTATATTGTAAAGTACCAGTGATGCGTCTTTATTACAAATGCATATGTGTTGTAAATGTTGTTACTGTTTGACGGCCTCCGTGGTCGAGGGGTAAGGCTCTCGACTACAAATCCGAAGGTCGCGGTCAAGTAAATTTTATTTAATTAATTTGTGTTGTTTCACAATTAAATAATTCAAAATAATATATAGTATATTTGCGCACGTTCCAGAGTGGAAGATACTCTCAGTATCGCCCTGGTGAAAGAGCAACATTCAGAATTGAAACTTTGCTTGAAATGACTTTTAGCTGTGTTTGATGACCAGATCTGAATAGCCAGGTGTTTCCCAACCTTCCTCTACCTCTTCTCCTTCCCCTCCCCACTACCATCAGCCTCTCAACATTCCCCAATTGGGGATGCCATAGTCTCACTGGCTTCTGACGGTTGGGAGCAGTTGGGACTCTTGTGCGGTATTCACATAAAAATAAAAATAAAAATAAACTGTACTGTGAATGTTAATTATGTATTTTAAATATTAAATGTGTTTGTACCAAAAACTGTAGTGCAGGTTCTGCATGTGATCCCGCACTGAGTTTCTTAACTCTGTAATGTACACTTTTTAATTAAAAAATAAAAATGTTAAAATAACGAAAAGACAAAAATGTCTTCTAAATTTGTACATATGTATATTTGTATTTTTTTTAAGTTCTCATTTTCTTAAACCTAATTATTTATAGGTTCAAAATATACTAATCATCATGAAAGAAAATGTTTTCTTATTAAGAAACATACTCTATAAACTGATTCATGATTAATAATAAAAAAATAAAAATAATGGCATTTCATTTTTTTAAGGGTGAATAATCATTAAAATATCTCGATGTCGTGCGTTGTGTTCTTATAATTCATGAACAAATAATAGCAAAGTGTTTTTAACGTGTTCTTTTGGTGATTGGACAACCGATATTGTATTATGGAGAACTAGCACGTAGGGTGAAAGGTTTCAAACCGTTTTTCACCTTGGTCATCCAGTCCTTCTCTGTTTTACGAACCACGTCTCAATGGACCAAAATGCCCCGGCGATGTTTCACCAGCTTCGGCTACACCGTGGGCAGCCATACTATAGCTGCACAGTGCACACACATCCACCGAACACCGAGCCCGTTCGGTGAACTACAGCGGTGAACACGCCCCGACGCGGGTGTTCCGCAGCTCGTGCGATCTCAGGCCGGGAGATGAGCCGAGAGCCGAGAGGTGGGCGAGCTCGTGTCGCCGCGTGGAGCGAGGTACGGGAGACGGAACGAGGCGGAATGGAGGTGGAACGGGGTTGGAACGAGGAGGCGACGGAGTTAATTCGGAGATGGCGGGTGTAATGATGGCATTGTCAGGTGGCGCACGATGACATGTGTCAAAGCGGTTCAGTTCCGCGAGAAAAAGTTAGTATTTAAAGAGTAAAAATCTGACTTTGCTATTGACACCATCAAAAAAATACACCCTTAGTATGTTGACGCAAGTTAGGAAAGGGCACAAGCTTTCAAAAGACAAAAATCCTAAATCTGTCTTCTTTTAAATTCTATACGAAATTCGTACTTAAATTTTAGGTAAAACATTCAAAATTTCCTTCGCTGGTTTTCAAACTGCACCTATTTTCAGACATTTTGGTATGTATTTCACAGAATTTAATAGATTACAGTTTGACGATGTTCGTGTTTTGAAACCTTATACATTTCCATAATTACCCGTATGGAATATACATATAAATCATTTGTAGCATTGCTTGTGATAGCAATCTACGTAGTGATGTTCAGGGCCATATTTTAGTGCTGACACGAACCCAAACAAACAAACCTACTCAAAATTAAAAACAGTTTTTTTTTTAATAAATCTAATGTAAAATAAAAGAAAATCAGTATCGATACACACTGTTTCTGCCATAGAGCAACTTGATGAACGAAAATATCTCTCATATCGAGCTAAAAAGCAGCTGAACTTTCGGCCCTAAGACGTATTGTTTAACCCAAAAAGTAACAATCTTTCTCGAAGGTTTGCTGTCTTATGTTTTTCAAAACTTCAATTTTTTTTTTACTTTAAGTCGTGTGAAGCCATATAGCAACTAAATACTATTCATCATAGGAATATTTTATTGAGTGATGTGTTTAAACTCTTCTACATGTGTATAGTTATAGTTATAAATGACTAAAGATTATGCATTCATAATTGTTTATGATGGTGATTACTTCACCGTGGTTTGCACCAGCATTTAACAGGCGAGTTGTTGATCACGTCTATAAAGATAGTCATTATTTATGGACGCAGGGAAAGGAGAAACTAGTTTTTCATCTCCATAATTATTGTAACAGATCACTGATCATGATGATGTCATCATCACTAATTGCCGCGGGAGCTTTTGACACTGATGGCTTGGGAAATTATTATTGCAGTCATCTGCGTTCTCCGCAGGAGACTTGTTATTATATTGCTAGTTATAGTTTATGTGGTTCAAATTATTATCTTGCAAACTAGTTGCAAATTCCATACCTAAAATGCATGAAATACTGAGTGATGACGGAAAATTTATGAAATACTGAGTGATGACATAAAATAGTGAGTGATGACAGAAAATGCATAAAATACTGAGTGATGACTGAAAATTCATAAAATAGTGAGTGATGACTGAAAGTGTATGAAATACTGAGTGATGACTGAAAATGCATTAAATACTGAGAGATGACTTAAAATGCATGAAATACTAAGTGATGACTTAAAATGCGTGAAATACTGAGTGATGACTGAAAATGCATAAAATACTGAATGATGACTGAAAATGCATGAACTACTTGAGTGATAACTGAAAATCTATAAAATACTGAGTGATGACTTAAAATGCGTGAAATTCTGAGTATACAGTATAATAAATAACTATTATTGTGAGATTGAAAAGAAAAATGGTTTAAAAGATGTCGGGAAGGCCTGAGAAAAATACGATGGTACCTACGTATGAAATGGAATGAAACATTTATGGCTGAGTTGACAAATAAGTGGAGTTCCCACCCAGGCATGGTAAGTTCAATTTCTCTGCTGGCTAAGTCCTCCATCATTGCACAAGCAACATCTTCCGCCTATAATGATGGCAGCAGGAGTTTTTCAAATATTGTTAGGTTTTTCGTAATCTACCATTGATTGATTACCTTTCTTGAAAAAAAAAATAATAATGCGAATGAAGCTTGTGTAACGGTTTATCGTCTCTGCCTACAAGACGAATTAATTAGTTAAAAACAATTGATCAAAAAACACTGTTGATACACTCGGGACATATTATGAGTAACTTATCCAAAAATTCCACACCAAAAAGCTGTGTAAATTGCTCCAGAAAGAGAGAGATTTCGATACTTGCGAAAAAAAAATCAAAAACGAATTTATAAATATTTTGTTGAAATAACTTATTGAAGCTTATAAGCATGATTGTAATATTTTTTTAATCGTTGAAGTCAATATTAACAAATCACAAATAAAATATAAAACAGAAAAGACACAGAAAATAATAAATAAAATAAGGTAACGGTTGCATCTGGGACTCGAGCCCAGGGACTCTCGGTCTATCATTGAGCTAATGCCACACCACTGTTCTCAGTCATTTTCATCGATATCGTATTTCAATTTAAGAACTGTTGTATTATCTTCAATTAATTCCCATATGTTTTTCAGCTGCTATCTTTCTATATTGACTGCAAGATTCTACCCGAATTTATTTGCAATCTAGATAGTGTCGCGGATAGACCTATCCGATTTGTATTTATATTTTTATGTTATTTATGTAAAAATGACGGAGAAATATTGTTTGTTCTACCTTATTGGATGTCAACTGCTTAGACCGCAGGTCCCGGACAGACCGAGAGGTCCTGAGCTCGAGTCCCAGATGCAACAGTTACCTTTTTATTTTGTATGTCTTTTCTGTTTCATATTTTTCATTGGAGATTTGTTAATATTATATTAATTTATAATAATAATAATAATTAATTAATTAGGTTGACACTCTGACAACCCCTACTGGGAAACGGTGTGATAGGTACGGGTTGTTCGTATGGAAAAATGTATTTAATCTTTCGAATCAAAAACCGATACATTCATCAAAAGTGGTATTTGTTTGAAACAAAGTTGAGAAGTATGTAAACTCTTCATATAGGGGTCCCAACCAGAGATCGTACGAATGTTATCGACGACCGTCATAAAAAAATCATTTCCTTTCATTGCCGGCAACCCAGCCGTTTATCGGTATTAAAACCGTTGATAAAACGCTTTCATAAAAATCTTCCTTTTCGTACGTCTTGTAGGAAAACGAATAAAAACAGAACATGCTAGAATGTCGAATGAATTTAATCACATGGAAATATCGCGAACGTATGTTTCTTTCGAATCGTAGAATTTTTATCGTATTGCAATTGTCAAAATAAGCACAAAAACCTCTATTCATAAAGCGCACACAATGGTAATAAAATTTGCTCAATCGTTATGAGCATTGTTCGTTCCAAAAAAAACAATATTACTTTGTTTAACTAATTTAGCCATACAAAAATAAGATTCTTTAACTTCTGGCCTGGTATATTATGATCACAATGCCGCACCACCCATTTCTATGTTACTATGTTTAGAATTATAATAATTTGATGTCTAATATGTTATACGTATTTTAGTTATTTAACTGAAAAAATATTATGGTAGAATTATGTAATGATTTTAGGTTTTGAGTTTTATCACACTTGTATGAAGTAATGCATCTTCATATAAGGTCTTTGTTCTCAGTTTGTTTATAAAATCAATTTACACGTGTGCCCTGTACCAAAGCAAGCTTAAATAATTCCCACAAACTATGGTATTATGCAGTTCATATGACGTAGTCACCTTAAAAGAAGTACTTTGTCTCCGTACATTCCTATTTAGATTAACTTTATTTGTTTCCATACATGTGTTAACTATTAACACGTTTAGGTAAGATGTTCTTAATTTTCATGTGTGATTTGAATGTTCTTTGTGTTATAATGATAACTGCTTTGGGAAGTTAGTAGTTTTTAAGAATGGAACCAGGAAGGTTACCCAGTAACATTTGCAAAAGAGACAAGTGAGGGTCTAGTACCAAAGAGAAGCAGTTATCATTTATCATAAATGAAATATTGTCTCATTCAACCCCTACCCGAGGTCATTGAAGAGTGTTTTCCTGATTTCATCGGTTCACGTACCAAGATGTAGAAATAATCATTCTTCGATTTCTTTCTAGACTTGTAACACTGAATGCAAATATCATCCGCAGTAGTATAATAGATTATTTTAAGGAATAAATTGGTAAAAAGACAAACACAACACGTTTTTATGAATTTTTTGCGATATTTTCAATGAAAATGTAGAAAAGGTGGACCATTTTAACCACTGGCGTCGTTAAATGGGGTAAATTGTAATTTTTATAATCATATTCGATTAAAATTATGCTGAAGGGTCTGTTTTTTTTATATTTTGAACATTGGAATTTATGGAATACTCGAAGTAATATTAGAAATTTTTTTCTGGTTTTCGGAAACTAATTTTTAGAATCATGAATACAAATAAAAAAAAATTACTGTAATTGTACTATTCGAATGTATTTTTTTGTATGAATACAAATAAATGATGTAGGTACTTATTAATACTGCATCTTTATGGAGAATGTAAATTTCCAGTTAATTATAAAAGCATGATCACTGTCAGCCATCTATATATGGTATACGTCAAGATGGCGTACGTATGACCTCTGGCTGGGACCACTCAAAAAACAACGTTTGAAAATAGCTCCCTTTTTACTTTGGATCTTTCATATTAATATATACGTGCTTACAAACCATTAAGTAAATTATT
Organism: Halesus radiatus; assembly: GCA_022606495.2. Lineage (NCBI taxonomy): Eukaryota > Metazoa > Arthropoda > Insecta > Trichoptera > Limnephilidae > Halesus > Halesus radiatus. The sequence continues at coordinate 22,132 of JAHDVE020005147.1, read as the reverse complement.
ATTTCATACGCAGGAATCTAATACAGACAATACATTATATTTTAATGAATCACATCCAGCATCCAGCAACATTCGGTGGCACCCACATCCGCTGGTCCAGACCACCGTCTGCCCAGCGTCCCTCGGTGTTCCGTTTAACATCGCAGATGATTTATGCCCGGGATGAAATTGGTGGCCTGCCCCGCCAGCCTGTTATTAGCTCATGACGGAATCTTACCTCCACTCTGCTCGGAGCCATTTTACTCAGACCTCTGACGAGACACTATGAAAGAGGTATAGACGATTTGTTGCTAAGAAGTTGACATACTAGAAATTAAATTATTGCCGGTTTTGAATTTTGAATCCTTCTTAACTACGGAAAAACACTTATAACACGGGTTTCCGTGTAGTACGTGGTACCGCAAAACTTTAAGATTTGATTGATCTAAAATTCTAGTATAAAAATTTGGAAGTTGTCAAAAAACTTGTATTGTACTCGTACCGTTACAATACCCGCATATCTATATAGGTTCCCGCCCATTCGCATAGATAGTAATGTGCATAGCCAATCAGTCGTTAGGTCAATCAAACAGATTACCCATTTCGTGAGCCAATAGCGGTCTGTAGTAGACGGAATAATGTTTCCTATAAAGAATCGATTTTACGAGCAATTTATTTACTTCTTCTTCATATGGTGAAGGAGAGTTTGTGGAGGTCGTAGTGGGATGCTGAGTTTATTCAGCCAGTCGACGGCATCAGGAGTCACTTGGTTCAGCACAGATACTCTTCTACGATGTGTTATATTGTTTGAATATGCCCACATTCACAAAGTTTGGAATCCTTTAGTCCCCATTTATGAATCAAAGAATGCAGAATGGCACTGACTGAAAATATATCGTAACATTTTTTTTTATGTGGGGGCTAGTGAAAAATAATTTGTAAGATTTAAACCCTTGATTTTAACCTCCTTTAGTTTCACGGTACCGCTGTTTTTACCGCGGTACTGATAAATTGAGTATATTTTTATTTTTTCAATGCCGTAAAATGGTTGACTAAATATTGTTAGGTATATTCGTGAAAAACGCTCTTTATACCCGTAATAGATTCGTCGATATTGGCGTCATCCAATTTTTCGGCCATTTTCTTTTTACATCCGTGGTTTTGATATAAACGTACGCGTTATAAACGATTTCCACTGTCATTACAGAGATTCTTTTTAAATCGTGGGTACTACGTACCATTACGGGTAATATGTTTTTTTCTCCTTTTTTATGTGAATACCGCGCAATCCCAATTGCCCGGAGCCAGTAGATCAATGGCATCCCCAATTGGGTATAAGGAAGAGGAAGAAAGATGTTGGAAAGTATCTGGCTATTTAGATTTGAACACTAAACACGCCTAAATTCATTAAAAGCAATGTTTCCATTTTGAATGTGTCTCTTTCACCAGTTAGCTAAGAATTAACTTCAAATTTGGAATGTGCCACAAATATACTAATATATGTAAAACAATTATTTTACAATTTTAATGAAACAACCATTGAACTCTGTGCTGACGAAAAAATTCATCACTAAGATACGTCCCGTACAGTTATAAAATCTATGCCCAGACCACATCATTGAAAATACAATGAAAATATTTTTATGTTTTTTTTCTAACGACTTAAAAATTCATTCAATCTTTTTGGGGCCTGCGTTAATCCGATATGTAAATAAGGACCTACTCATATTATTATTTTATGAATGGAATTTGAAGGGGATGAACCCGGCGATATTGTACGTAGTAGTTTAGCCTTATTAGAATTGAGAAATTAATGCACGCAGGTACATGTTTTTTTTCTTCTTATTATTAACGGTCAATACCTAAAAATACACACTTTGTAGTCTGCTAACGCAGGAAATGCTATGAATGAATTATCTGTAGATTCTCTATACTGGTATTTATAAAAATGTATAAGGTTTCAAAAACAAAAATCCTCATACTTTAATTTTTACATTCCATATGAAATAAGTACTGAAATTATAGGTAAAACGTTCAAAAAATGCCTTCACTGGTTTTCAAACTGCACATATTGTCAGTCATTTTGTTATGTATTTCATAGAATGTAAAAATAATACAGTTTAAGAATATTTTAACAGTTTCCTCAAACAGGAGGCCATGGGGGAAATATTTTCCCTCGTAGCCTATGTCATCTTTGGGGATGCTGTGTGAAGGGTCTTTTAGAGGATAGGAAAGAGTGAAATATTTTTATAAAAATCAATGTAAGTTTGTTTGTTTGTCGTCGATGTTTTCGAAAATCACTCGACCGGTTTCGCTGAAAATAGCACAGTTTGTTTTTATCAGTGCCGGGAAGGTTTAGAAAGTAGTTTGAATGCAATCCAATATGTAAAACTGTTGCTATAACATTTTAAGATTAGTATGAAAAACATTGAACCCCCATGTTTTATTTAGGTTAGCCCATAGATATAAAACTCTGGTTAGCCACAGCTTACATATTCAAAAGAAGAAGGTTTTTTTGGGTATAATATTTTCAAAATGGAAAACACGCGTAGGTAGCTACTTAAGAACTTTATGATTTAGATATATTTTGAAAAAATAAACGTTTGGAATGAAATAAATTTCTTTATTTGGAGACAGTTACTATCGCTGCCAAATCAATTATTATACCCGAGCAAGGCCGGGTACACATCAGCTAGTATATATGTATAAAAATAAACAACTTTACTAAACTTTTTACTGCATAAAAATCAATAATCTTTCTATTCCTTATAATTATTCCACATCTCAACACAGAACCGCCCTGGTGAGATGAGTGACTTGTTTGTTTTTTGTTGCTGTATATTTTCGAGAATAAATCACTAAATAATATATATACTAACGAATCGACCATAAAATTTATAAGAAATATAGGTGACCCTTGCAGTGACCGTGCAGGTACCTGGTACCGTGGCTTCTTCAGCCATAAACAATATTTCACCATAACCCCACTAATTGAAGCAAAACAAAAAATAATCGATATTGTCTATTTCCGTATTATATTCAAACAAATCGAACACCAAAATTATAAGTGTAGGTGGCCCCATACACGGCGCTGCATGTACGGTATCGAGATCACAATCCCTTGGCCGCCGCGGTACGAAGCAGCCCCGTTGTTTGTGTGCGGGATCACCGACACAGGTATCGCCGTGTGCGTGCCCACTTATGTTTTATGGGCCGCACTTGCACAGTGGAAAAACAAACATGCCTAATGGGGCGGTCGGCTGTGTTAAGGGAAAACGTTATTATTTATTTAAATTAAATGTTTTTTGCTGTTGCGAAGATGTCAATGTTTTTGGTACGTATTTTTAGGAGTCTTATTCTATAACAGTCTTATCTTCATCTATCTTAATCTCCAGGGGGCGGATTCCGATTCTTTTTAGACTTAAAGACTCCCGGTTCTCTCTGATCACAGCAGTCGTTCAGAGAATGACATTCTGTATAAATGTTAATATTTGCGTAATTTTAACAAAATAAAACTCGTAAGTATTGTCTTAAAACATTATTAGTTATCCATTTGTCGTATAATAATGGTATTAAATTAACCGAAATTAATTAATGAAATTGCAATTTTTTTTGTAGAGTGCCTACGCTAAAAGCCCGAAATGTCACATACAAATTATTTAAATTATAAAAATTCTGATATATTACAAATGTAAAGTAAGTAATAATAAACTACATATGTTAAATATGTCTGATGTACCTGGAATTTTTAATAATACTGTGATAATTAAACAGCTAACTCCATTAAAAATATATCGTCATAGACATGTAATCGGAATCGCAGTTAAGGCCATCCACCGGCTAAAATTTTAACGAAATCACGCGCTCCTTATGCAGGTGGCGACAAGGTTCAAAATCCCGCTGTACATCGGCCGCATGTTTCGATTTCGCCAAAAAAAACATCACCAAAATGCGTGTTTTATTCTATTTTGTGAAGCTCAGACATAATTATTAAAATGTTTTACGGTCATATTCTAAAAAACTTAATTTATCACAATGAACAATGCGAAAATATTGGAAAAAAAGTTCATAAGTAGGAGATTTTGAGCTTTAAACATTTTTGTAATGTCTCGTACTTTATTTTTTTCTAAGCTTATAAAAAGATATACCAAAAAAATTGACGTTTAAATGAAAGGCCAAAGTGTGTTCTACCTGCAGTATTTAATTCAATTATCTATTATATTTCTAGGCCAACAAATTCTCAAACCGAAAACACACGATTTTGCATTACTTCCCATTGCATCGCCTTAAGTAAAATAAAAGTCTACGGATAAGGATAACGCCAAAAGAAAAATAAGTTGATAGTAAAAAGAACCATGATGAAGCTTCAGACATTTTTTCTGAATTGTTTGATTGGTTAGTATTAGTTTTTTTTAGATATTTTACAGATTTGTACAATATGCAATTTTGTGCAATATATATTCTTTCCTACCTGATGCTTGTACTTAGGAATGGACTCGTTTTTTTGTGGTATCAAAAAATACATATATAAAAGAAAAATATAATAAAGCGTTTCAACTAAGGAAATATAAATAACAGTTTCCAAATTTCCAAATTTATATAAATAATATCCACTCTTATTGAAAGTTGTTTGAACGACGGTCACATTTGTCATCGTCACCAATCGACGATCAGAAGCAAATTGATTATTAGACTTTTGAACGTTTCCAATTAAAGGCCGACTCTCGGTCCGTTTCAGCTTTTGATCAAATTGTGATTAACTGTTAATGCGGTCATATTTTAATACTTATCCGCTGACGGGCCGACAATCGGCGTTTAACGGAACGATGAAACTACCGAACCTTAGTTTTTTTGGAGATGACAGTGATTTTTAGATAGGAAACGAATATTCCCATACCATAAAATAAAGAAATGCGATGTGGGCGTGTTTCGTGATCCGAAAGTCTGCTAATTCGGACCTTAAATTTTTAGTACAGTATGTCATTTCACCATCATTTCATTTCGATCAAATGAACTGGCAATATACAATGCAGGAAATGTAAAAAAGACAGACGCTGTGTTTGCTGTTTTTCCTTTTTTTTCATAGTTTCTATTTAAGCAAAGTTTGTACGTGATTATGACTGAAGTAATAATTACAGTAAATTATAAGTATAATACATAGTGTAAGAATAATGTCACAGTATTTGTTCACAGTCCTCCTCACTGGGGATTCCTGTTCCGAGGCGGCCGGCATTTTTGTTTTTTGTTTTTGTGCCAAGTATCCAGTCGACTTACATTGTCGTCATAATGTTTGCAAGTTGATTATCAATCAGTTCTCCCAGCCATGTTTTGACTTTAGTTTTAAATATATTCATTTCTGTTTTGTATTGTTACATATATAGTTTTGCAGCATGAAATTTAATGTTTCTCTGTCCAAAATATGTATTCAATTTGTTCAATTTTAGTATATTTTGGCTTATTGCCCTGGTTGAGTGTTTGTGTTGAACAGTGGAGTGTTCAGATACATTTTCATTAAATTTTGAAGTTTTTCAATCCTTCATCTGACGGTGTTCTAACCTCTCCAGTTCTAGCTTTCTCGTGAATAGAACCAAACAATACTAAGTCAAAGGCACACCGGCTTCCATTTAAATCTACGTTGAAGGCACTTCTAGTGTGTATTCCTTCCTGGCCAGCTAGTAAATTCCGAAGATTTGCATGTTCGCCGCTATAGCGCCACTAGTATGTTTTGTAATAAGTACTTCTTAGTACAGACAGTTCCATATGCGCTGAATTCATAACGCACATATGGAATTTATTTCAGACTCATTCTTGGACAATATTATTCAAACGAGTAAATTTTTAGCACAGAAATTTAATGGCGCGCTGTTTACTGCTAGGGACAAGGATGGAGTCTCTCTTGATGGCCCTTTGGAGACGGGAAACCATCAAATACCCACCATAAATTTGTTAATTTTTCTTTTCTATCTTAATGAACTTATTTTACATATTTTACTAAGTAATCTTTTTCCGTGTTTTTCTTTTATTTTTTTCTTCTTCTTATTTTTCGTACATACTCGTATTGTTATTTTTGTTTATATTATTATCACTTATGGGACGTATTGCATTGCACTACCCCTGCATACCTTCTGGAATAATGAACTATTATTATTATTATTATTAAGGTGTGGTAAAATTACATCAAAGGTTTGTCTTATTTTCTTACATTTTGTATTGGAGCTCATTGCACAAACACTCTTTAGAAAAAACCGCCACTGTAATCTCAAGTGTAATCTACCTGATTTCAAAGACAATTGTTGTCACCAATGTAAGCAATTTCGAATACAATGATTCAGACAGGCGAATGAAGTTGTTTACTAACCAAAAAAGAAACTCCAAATTTTAAAAAATTGATCGATTTCACCATAAGCGTGTAAAACAAGATCTTAGATACGTCGGTCACACAGACACGACCATAACACATTTCTATATATTTGTCTCTTCAGTGCAGTGTACATATAAAATCACCGGTTTTATAAAGTTTGGCGCCAAATCGTTCACGGCCGCCCCCCATGGGAGGAAGTTTAAAACAAAAAGAACAAAAATAATTTGAATTTCTTACGCTAGACGGCGCCTCGTGTCGGTGTTCGAAACTCAAAAATATTTATACAAATTAATTGGTCTGGAATATCAATTATTATTGGTTGTGTGGGACGATTTGAATTGTTTAGTGAACATCATTTCAGTGGACTTTAAACATATTAAATTTGGTTTCCGCAGTACTTTTTAGTTGGGTTTTTTTACTGATTGAGCAGAATGGGTATTATTTTGAAACCTACATGAAATCATTTCAGTCCCATCATAATAAAAATAAGTTTGAATGCTGATAGTTACAGTGTCCCAAAGATTCCAAGAGACTTGTGCAACATTCTATGTGCCAAAGCTCTCTGTTTTTCTGCCTCGTGCACTCATAAATACTCGTAATCATTCTGCTTCGTTGTGAAGACGTTATCTCACATTATTGAGACGGAAAAATACTTGAATACCACAGAGCAAGTAACACATAGGGCTGCCCTGACACGCAAGGGGAAGAAACCAAAGCAAGAGTTGCGAGCTAGGCGTGCCGCCAGTTTAAGTAAAACAGCAACTAAGTAAAAAATTCGGCTTGTTCGCAAAACCGAATATTTTGTTGAGTTCTTAGTTTGACTCTTTTAAATGTTTTGTAATTTGCTTACCGCAGTCAAATCAACGTAAAACAAATGCTGTGAACTAAGCCGGTGCCAAAATGGGCGTCACGTGACCTTTGCCTCCAGCCGTCGAAATCGCACTTAGGGCAAGTCTATTAATTCTAACGTCAGTGTTAGATAATAAACATTATGGGAACAAAAAGGGTATTATTATAAAAATCAATCGAGTTCCCGAAAAACCCCCATTTATCCCTTCTTCCCCAGCCCTATCCTGTAATTTTATGAACTGTTGATTTTCTCTATTTCATCTGACATTTTATTACTTATTTGTTTTTTTTATAGTAACTCCTGAAGAAAATATTTTTCCTCGGGGCCTATGTCATCTTTGGGGATGCTGTGTTTTTGGGGAGAGGAAGGAGTGAACATGGTTCTTGAAGAGACCCATATTGTGGGACGGAGGAAACACGGAAACCGGCAATTCGTTCCACAGCCGTGCTGTTGAACTCCAGAACAAATCGTAGAAACGACCCGTTCTCATATGACAAAAACAGACGTTTGTGATGTTTCCCGACTATGCACCAGTGCCGAAGAGATCAATGACGCTAGTCCTTCATAGTATCTTCATTAATTAGTAGTAATGGTCTAAAGATTGCAATCCGTTTGTTGAGATAGGGGAATCTATTAAACGGACCACCCGTTTCCTGACCAGAGGTGACTGCCAAATTCAACATTGGGCCGAACTTGCGATTTATACAAGGTAATCTATTGTGTAGTATTAAAGTATCTGCGCGCCCTGTACAATGTACAATTCTCTGCCAGCTTCTCAGAGGCTAACTAGAATCTGGCTTCGATAGAGCCCCCTGCCTGAACTGGTCACTTAAAGTTACACCAAGCAGAAAATAGAAACATTGTTGGGAAGACTACTTCCGTTGGAGGAGACTAGATTGTAATTTCCATTCCTTTTGAATTTAATAGTTGATTTATTATAAAGAATATAACCATGGGTTTTAGACCCGTTTGAAGGTCGTCGTTTTTTTCTAAAGAGGGAAATATTCTGATTGCCAATTCTAAAATTAAATTGACGTCATCCGTACCTGTAAAATCGATTATTTTTACTCCAAAAGCTCCTGGCTTTCTTTCACCGTTTATCCTAAACCATAATATCTATGATTTATCTAATCTCCATGGTCCAACATCCCACAGTAAGATAAACTAACTCAAATCCATTTACCTTTACGATAAATTATAACCAAATTGACTCCTCTAGTAGCCCGAAACAAATTACACAAAAGAATAACTGTTCGATTATTTTAATATATTTCTAATAGCATTACTTTATAGGACGATAATCGAAGCGTGGTGAAAGAAACTGTGATGTAAATATCGTACCTTGTAGATTGGAAAGTGATGACTTCGAAACGTAAATTATACAACTGTGGAGGTTGGTGTACAGCGATGACATATTATTAAAGAATTTGCTTTCAGAAAGTCATATCCATACATTATAGATACACTTCTGCACATCATGTAGCAAGACTCGAGTAACTCACTTTAGGGTAATAGAAAATTTTACATTATACAAGTGATGCAAAAAAGATATCTCTGTAAATATACATAATGCATTTAATCAAATTTTTTTTAAATGCAGAAAACCTCATTGATACGTTGCTTAAATTGGCTTTAGCCGTGTTTCGTAACCAGATTTGAATAGTCAGGTATTTCTAAACATTCCCCTTTCGAGTTCCGATCTTTTTTCTCTCCTGACTTCCTTCAGTCCCACAATATTCCCCAAAATTGAAAACGCTTTGGTCACACTGATTCCAGGCAACTTTGCCATAGTCAATATGTTTTCAACACATTTTTTGTTTTTTCGACAAGCTTCTAAATACCAAAGTAACAGAGTGGTCCAAAAAGGGTCTAAAAGTGGTCTAAAGCATCGGGTTCCCACTATGGCGTCGAGGGTTCGACTCTCTACTAGCTGAGTCCTTCATCATTGTACAAGCAATATTTTCCGCTTATAATGACGGTAGTAGACAGATTTCTAACATTGTTTGATCATTTGTATGATCGTGTTAAAAATGAGGAAATCCGGAAATAATGCAATAATGGTGATGTAAGCGTAACGGTTAAGATTAAGAAACGGTCGCTACGATGGTTTAACAATGTAGAGCCGATGAACGAAGAAAGGAATGTGAGCAGAAAATACGATTTTATTTGATTGACGCCCAAGGAAGACATAGCACAATCAAGTGATTCAAATACTTTAGTCGGGTCATATCAAAAGTCAGAATAATGGAAGAGTGTATTTGAGACGATATATGAATGTGAATGATTCAAAGACTGTATGCCGAAACAGAGTTATGTGACAGACTATCCTCAAATTAATTAACCACAAGCATGTTATTCAAAGGTTTTGTTGTGTATGTATCTATTGAACTCCAGTGACAACAACACTTGATTGTTTACTGCAAATAACAGGATACGCTGGATCTCTGTATATTCGATTTGGAGAGCCAAGAAGCTAAGCTCATTTCTATATAATGGTAATAATCTGTCTGCCTTGACATTGAGAGGCTTTGAGGTATCACACCTGCACTGTCTTATGGATAATGTGAAACAGTCGAATCTAAGTGCCACAAGTAAAAAAAAACTCGAACCACAGAGCATTAGTAAACTTTACTTTTTAAAACCATAATCTATTCAAACCTTCCTCTTTAACTTTTCCTTCCTCCAGTATATGGTTACAAGCTGGCGCCACGGAGGTCGTAACGGCCGCCCCAAGCGCGGGAACGAAATTGGATAATTTGAATTTTTTTAAATCGGAACGCGCGTCTTTTTTTCATTTTTATTTCTCCGCGATGCGATGTGGCGCTAGGCTGACGAGACGATACTTTACAGGTTATATTATTACATAAATTCTTGAGGTGTGGATTTCACTTTCTCTGGGAGTATATCGAAGGTTCATTTACTAGAGAACGGACATTACATGCATTCGTCTGACCCAACCCATGCCTCTCTAAAGGCGATCCAAATCCTAAAAGTCTTTGAAATTCGATCGAAATTTATTTTATTTTGTGAAGCCCATGCACAATGGTCAACTCCGTCTAATTTTTATTAAGGGTATTATGAAACATAGATGGCGGTAAAATAAATCAGGTGGCCAATTCCTGCACTCTCATCGGTAGAAATGAATGAAACTAAAATCACTTGGATGTGATCACTTTTTGAAATTTAAGAGAACTCCTACCTTTTTGGGGAGTAAAATATAAGAATAATAAAAATATTTTATCGCTTTCAAAAAAACACACCAAAGAACTTATTTTTAGAAGAGGAAGGGTGAAAGTAGACTGAATGCTGTAGAAATCAGATCTCTGAGACGAATGTGTGGTAAAACTATGTTTGATCGTGTGAAAAATGTTGAGATTCGTAAAGAACGCAAGACTGATGTAAGCGTAGTGAGCAAGATCAAGAAAGGGACGCTTAGATGGTTTGGGAATGTAGAGCGAATGAACGAAGAGAGGAGTGTAAGGAGAATATATAGAAAGCCGGGGACGCCCGAGGAAGACATGGCACGATCAAGTGAATCAAATACTTGAGTCGGGCCATGTCAGAAGTCGGAATAACAGAAGAGAATGTATGAGACGTTTTATGAATGTGAATGAAGCAAGAAGCAAGCAAGAAGAAGAAGTCCTCTCTGCCTACCCTTGCGGGAAAACGGCGTGATGATTAGTTAGTTAGTTAGTTAGAGGCATTTTCGCCAATGTTTGTACATTGCGCTTTTGCCAGGTCCCATAATTTAGATATATTTTTTAATTGTTATGTATCATGGAATATTGAAAATTTGTATATTTTTAACAGGCAAATTTATTAGTTTACTTTATTTAGTCAGTTATAAACAACCGTCGAACGTACATATATTTTTAGTAAATTATTTAGATGGAAAATTTTTGCGTTTTTACCATGTCCCGCTTCTACATTCAATTAAACAATGTCTGATTTTACAATTAATTTTGAGTGTGTAAGATTAAATTCGTTGTATTTTAAATAGGTTACATTATATATTTTTGGAAAATATATTGTTTGAAGCAGATAAAGGCTCCTTTAAGCGATAAATGTGTCTCATTCAAATAAGCTTAGTTTCATGGCAACGGAATGGAATTTTTTTTTTTTATCTGGAAAACCAACAGTTTACAATAATTATTATGTATGGTAAATACATTTAAAAAATTAACTCATAATAGGTTTTCACTTAAGCTCCAGTGCATGATATAAATATTGTATTGATCAATATTTTGCTGAAATATTGCTTTCATTAACTCACTAATAGAATAAGGAATCTGCTCGGTATATAAAAAAAACTTCTGTTAAAAAATAATATTACCATATTTTTATTACATGTACGGAAATTTTTATCAAAGCTTGTGCATGTTTGAAATATGGTAATATAATTTTTTCACTGAAATGAAGAGTAGATTAACAAATTTATATGGCCAGCAGATTCCTCATTTTATTAGTCAGTTTAGTGAGAGCAATATTTCCTCAAAATGGTGATTAATACAATATTTATATAATTTTTATTACGAACTTGGACATGATATTTTTCCATTCCGTTACCATGAGTAATTAAAAAACATGTACAAACTTTGGCGAAACTGCCCTTTATATATGCAGTAATAGCAAATCAGAAATAAATGTGCTATAATTCTTTTCTATTTTTTTATCAGTGTTCAAATACGCAACTTTTAAGACCCCTGAGGCTCTAAAATCAGCATATCGATAAAGTTTTATCAAATATATCGGTATTTATCGACGTTCCCGTTATCGGTGTTTATCATTAACTATATATGACTGAAATCGACGAAATCTACTTAATGTATCGCGACCCGTCAGTCCGTAGATAAGCTTGTCTGCACATCGACAAATATCACGACTAAATTTTCGCGCCGAAGTGAACTTGCACAGGGTGTTGTTTTTTTTTTAATTAACGGAGACACTTTTAAACATGGGGAAACTAAGTTTCGATAGTTATTCAAAATATCACATTTTGAAAACCAAATAATATGCATTGGATAAATGGAACCTTTTCGTGGAAATTCCTTTGATAAGAATTAAATCTTAATTGTTAATTACTTTGTAAGAAATGTATGCGTAAACTAGAAAGAAAAATCATTAAAAATTATGAACGCATGAAAGAAACGAATTTTAAAAAATACTACTTTATAGCTAAGATTATTTATTAAAGATTCCTACGATTTTTTTTTTACATAATTCTTCACTAAATAAAAAAAGCTGTTTGCGCCTTTAACAAACATTTCTAGACTCCGCTTGCCAAGCGAATTTTATGTCCATCACATATATTCGTGGATACATAAGACACACAAGCTTGTTCCAATGTTTTTGGTTAGTATATTCCTCTTAATTAAATCAATGAGCAGCGTCGTTCATGATAAAGTTATCGATTTAAAAAAATTTACCATTTATACCTTGTCCATAGGTATTGCTTAGTTATCAGCCTGCTTGTGTTCGAAAATGTACAAATATCTAAAAAAAATAATAATAATAATAAAATAAAGTTAAATAAAAAAATTTAAAAAAAAGAATAACAAAATAAAGTGAATAATAAAAATATTTTTTTTTACTCAAATTGGGATCAAATAAAATGCAAATGATGTGCAGCCACAAATTTGTTCATCTCTTCCCATATGTTTTTTTCTTCCCTTAACGATGTGCCTGTGTCAACTGGAAACACACCTTTACCTGGAATAAAAAAAAATAATAGCTCATTATTCCGAGGCGACCATAAAATTGGGCCCGAAACATAATAATTATGTAACAGATCGTCATAATAATAATTAGGGACGCCGAGGAATCTTGGATTATGAAAATGTTGAGGATGCTTTTGATTTGAGAGGCGGATACAAAGGCCCCGGGACCCATTCTTTGGATAACCAACACCTCTGTCGTAGGTCGTCCCAAGTAGTTCGCTACCTTTGATGACTTAGCGGGGGTACCCAAATTCATGATATAGGGTATGTTCAGGTCTAAGCGGCGGATGTGTCTGCTCACTAACTGCATAATGGGCGGGTCGGGAAAACCCGATTGAGGAAGACCCCTTGACTTATCGAGTCGGACTCCTCGGAGCCTTGCACCGCATCGAGAGGAATGCATTAATACATCTGTCACTCCTAAACACACTGATCTCCACATTTTTACCCACCCTTCATACCTTTTGCCTTGAGAGAACGTTCTATCCTTCCTTTCCTTAAAAATAACCTCCAAACATCATTACCTTCCTGCCACAACATGAATCTCTCTCTATCGATGTTCACTCTCTCTAAAAAAATCCTGACCACTGCATCCACAGAGATAACACTCGTGTTTGGGCTGCCGTGTGTAGTTTTAACAAAAACAAAAAGCTTCAGAAATGTTTCCCAATCTACAGGTCATTTTTGTTTTCGTTGTTCAAAGTTTTCAAAATCTTTTCGAAAAATAACTATTGCGTGGTATCTTAACAAACGGATTGCAGTTTTTGTAGCACAAGCGTTACATGCGGTCCATGTTCTATCGATATTTCATTGGAAGATGCTCCGAAAAAGTAGCGTCATTGATCCTTTCGGCACTGATGCACTGTCGAGATATTCGCCGAATGCGCTCCCAACATTTGTGCACGGTTGACATTTGTCGCATGAGAATGAATCGCTTCTGCCATGTTCAACAGCTCGGCTAAGGAATGATTTGCCGGCCTCTGTGCTTCCTCCCTACTACAACATGGATTTCTTCAAGACCCAAGTGCACTAATTTCTGTTATCAAAAAGACCCTGCACATCCTTAAAGATGATATTAGGTCCTGAATGAATTTATATTTTCCTCGGGGCCTCCCATGTGGAGTTAATATATATATATATATATTTTTTTTTTTTTTTTAATCTTCGCGATGTCTATTTGAACATACGAGTATCTTCTATATTTATTTCATCATCGACTCCTTCACGGTGGCATGTATGTTTTGGGTGGTAAACCATAGAAAAAATCCTAATTATCTGGTGGATCCACAATCCACAAGGCGCGCACACAACATCACTTTATGCTTGTTATCTATGGTTAGGCAGTAAAGTTAGCAGTTAGGTACCCGTAATGATATAATCTATGGTGCCGGGACCATGCACGCTACGTGACATTGGAAAAATGGCTTTCCGTAAAAATGATCTGGTACTGGGAGAACCAAATAAAACATTGAAAACAAAATTATTATTTTGAGTCTTTATTAATCTCGCAACATATTGAAATCCACTGTGCATGTGATAAATAGAAGCGAATATATATTTACTATACTCATTTGAAAACAGGCCAATGAAATTGGAATCTGTTCAAATGGGAATTTCGATATTTCACTTTTTCGATTTTTCTTTCGTAGTAAGGAAAGGTTTAGCTTACTTCGGGCACACGGACACGACCAAAACACACGTCTATTGTTTTATCTTTTCAGAGTCTGCAATATCGATTGCATTGATTTCCTGGTAATTTAATGCTTTTTTGTAATAACGATAAAAAATTAGATAAAATATTTATGTTTACTACTGTTTGTCTGCTGCATTTCATTTGAGATACGTGACAATCTCTCTTAAGAAATGAATTTCATTGACGTGTAACGTTTTGGTTCCGATTTTTTTTTACGTGAAACCTCTTTTCTTTTGTATATAAGGGGTTGTTTGATAAAACCGAATATAACGAAAACATATTATCGTAAGATCGCTTATATCTTGGCAACCGTGATACTCATGCAACTTTATTTGGTACTAATGGGTAAAGGAAAGATGCCATTACTTAATCACGCATAGATAGCGGGGTTGTCAAGCCACGTATGACGCAATCTAAGCTAAATTTAGCCTTGCGCGCGGCGTTCAAAGAGGCGTAGCTCGGCAGAACGTTGTTCGATCCGATCGGTAATGGTTGCGTTTGAGAGCTCAGTTTGCTGTAATCCATTAAACTCAAGCAGGCGCTCATCAGAAGTCATACGTCTTACAAGTTTAGTATGTAATTTGTTGCAGAAAATTGACGGTTGCAAAACTATGGCGCCCCGCGTTCAACGCGTAATATTTTTAACTTTATAGTATCTTTATCTTTTCTATATCTTTTCGGTTTCATTTTGAGAGTTGTTTATATTATCTTCAATGATTCAATTCATTTAATTAAGTATATTATATCCAGGCTCTCACAGCTTTGTGCTGTCGCTTTCCCTGAAATTTGTTTGGAAATTTGCTTGTTACCTCTTTTTATGCAAATTTCGAAATTAATCTGATTTACATTGTAGTGAAGTTTTAAATTTCTTTAAACACTGATTTATTTGATATGCCTAAAATGTTTTATTTCTGATAATACCTTATAAGAAGCTACCCTTATTTTATCTATTTTTACTCCATATTTGTGTATTTTCTTGTTAGCTTAGTATTTTTAAATAGAACTATATTTTACATTAAAAACTATTAGATCTAACGTGCATTTAAACGTAAAATCTGAATAATTTGCTCGTATATTATTGTTCACATTAGAATATGTCTCTAGTAACATATTTAAATGAACACCGAAGTAAAACCCAAAGTAGGAACAATCGTAGAATCTATAAATAAGATTAAAAAAAACTTTACATAACGCATTATTATTCTTTGAAAACATAATATCACAATAGCACACCTTTCCACTGTAAAATTTTTTAGGTTCTTGTATTTTTGTTCCACCCTGTACCCTATAGAAGTTTTCACCAGTGAATGAACCGGGCCATTTTGTGGTTTTTGTATTATTGTAATTTTATGGGTGTCGACATAAATAAATTATGACTTTTATGGTTTATTGGCAGACCAGTTTCTTGTTGTTACTTTTTTTAAGTACCCACCATAGAATAAACAAACAATAATAATACTTGATTAACCACCAAATATAGGCAAGATATTATAATGAGTGGATTTAAAAACCAACAAAAAATAATGCATTGTAGCTGCATATTAAACAGTGCTTGCATTTTATTGCACCTATGTAATTATACGGAAAGTTTCTTGGTTTATTGGATGATTATTATTTTAACGAATAAGCATTACTACCTGGCGCTACCCTGGCCTGAATTGAAAATGTATTATAACTATCTTCTTCTTCTATTGTATAAAGAAGAATGTCCAGGGCGGGCTGTGTGTGTTTGTTTTGTATACAAATCTTCAGTTTTATTCCTAGTTTGATGAAATTTTACATACTTGACTTACATAACAAGAGGAAGGTCACTGTCAAGATGAAATTTCGAAAAACTACCCCCATCTAGCTTTCCCACCCTTAAAGCCAAATTTGGTACTTCTTAATGAAATTTTGCACACTTGACGTTCAAAATAAGAGGAAAAATACTGGGTAGGGGTAGGGAGTAGGAGTAGGGGTAGGAGTAGGGGTGGGTTAAGGGATTATCAAACTTTACTCCAAACTATGAATAACGCCGGGTATTTCAACTAGTTTAATTGAAAACGACGTACAGATAAATTTTAAATAAAAAAAAAAAAATTATAGCTCCATGTCTCGCGATGGGTACATTTTATTTTATAAGGCTTGATCGTTCTTATGTATTAACATCGACAAAAAACAGTTACAAATACTGCCTTTCCCCAACTCTTAATCCTTGCTGGTGCTGTTAACTGAGTTAATTCTAATATTTAATATCTAATTATTTAAATATACTAACATTTCACATTTCACATTTTAAGGTTCTCTCTGCAATACATTGATGTATTGGTTAATATAATTACAACATATAAGTAATTATCGAACGCAATAGACAATTGACCTGTCAGTGGCTGTGAGTTGGCATCGCGTTTGGGTCGTAAGTTCAATTTCTCGGCTTACTAAGTCCTCCATTACGACACAAGCAACATCTTCCGCTTACTGTGATGGTAGTAAAAGATTTTCAAATATTGTCAGGTTATTCGTAACCAGGGAATATTTTTCTTTCTTTTAAAATAAAAATAAAAAATGTTTAGTGTGTAATGTAATGTAGGTGTGCCTGCGGGCGTTACTAACTTGCCGAATGATGTGGTAGTGAGCGAGAGTGTGTAGGGGTTCGCTCGTTGTGCCATGGCGTGCGATGTTATTAGTAGCCGGTGATCTGCCGACAGTGATGGACGTATCACGCGTTTGATGCTTAACCGATGTTTTTTCCTCGTTGTCAGTCGTTATACACAATATTTTACTACTGTATATGTACATACCTATGTAATATTATTAAATAGAAATATAGTGTTAGAGAAACTATCTGAAAGTAGATATATTCGCGATTTAACGTATTTGTTTCAATGTTTAAGTACCCCTGGATAGATATATATTTAATTTATTTTCATGTTCCTGGCAGGACAGTTACAAGACAGTACCTACCACATTATTGTAACAATTTTAATTCAGCGTCGCAGTATTGTACTCCTTTGCGACGGGTTCAACATCTGGGGAACAAATGCTTCGATGCTGTCGATATGTTGAGTATATCAAAATTACAATATAAATGTATTTTATAAAAAAAATAATTATGTAGTTAAGCTATGTTATTTGATAAAACTATTTAACTCGGGATAAAGGTGTCAAATTATGTTATTTTCTTTTATATTACCTATTATAATATGTACCTACCTCTGCAATATCATTATGTGAAAATAAATAAATTAGTTAATTAATTCATTTATTAATAAAATGATTTACATAAGTAATAAACTTAAACTATTAATTTTAATCTAACTTTAAAATCACAAAAATCTAAATCATCTGTACACTGTCCACTGAGTGTACAGCGCCGGAGCTAGTGGAATTCACATGTACGGGAAAGGTTAAGGCGATGCAAAATAATACAAAATCATGCAAATACTGCAAGTAGAACACACCTTGGCCTTTCATTCAACTGGCCATCTTTTGAGTTTTTTTATATAAAAAAATATAGTATTATACCTAAAAAAAATGTTTAATGTGCAAAATTAACTAACATAACATAACTTACGAACCTCTTTTTGCAAATTGTCGTATTGTTCATTGTGGAAAATTAAGTTTTTTAGACTATGACCGAAAAACATTTTAATATTTATGCCTGCGCTTTGCAAAATAAAATAAAACAGGCATTTTGGTGATGTTTTTTGCGTAAATCGAAAGATGCGGACGGTGTTAAGCGGTAATTTCAACATTTTCGCCACCTGCATAAGGAGTGCGTGATTCCATTTCAATTTTATTAAGTGCATTTCTTTAATATAGTGTAATTATTGTAAAAACGTTCAAATTACTTCATGGTTTTGCCTTTTAATTCATCAAACAGATATTCCCTATGAATGTGAACTATACCGATTCAAAAAAATGTATGGCCAATGAAATTGGTCTGTCCATATAATCGAAAAAACGAATAGGTGTGTATTTATGTACTGGGCAGTTTCTTGATGGGTGTTATGAATATCACTGTCAAGGTGAAGTTCAATTATTTCAACATCTCGGTTAGCTGAAGCCAGTAATTATACAAATAAATAATAACCCATCATTCCGACATGCGAAAGAATTATTTCCTCCATAGACACGGGGCACACAAGGTACACCTACAGGTACGGAAAATACCTATTATGAACTGATAGTAGACCAAAAACAATAAATAAATCCTAAACACAAAATTGTTTACTGTACAGAGGCATCAAAATGTATAGCTTACTTCCCAGTGAAATAAAAATGTTGAATTTTGAATTATTAATTATTTTTATTGAGATTTAAAAACCTCATTTTAATATTCAATCATTGTAGAAAATAATATTAATAACCTAAATGAAACATGAAAACGGATAAAAACGACAGAAAATAAAAAAGATATCGATGAAGATGACATAAATTAGCTAAGTTGGTTAAGCGGTTGCCCAGGATAAGCAGAGGTCCTAGGTTCGAGTCCCAGATGCGACTGAAATCTTTTTATTTTCTGTCGTTTTTTTCCGTGTTCATGTTTCATTTGGGTTATGTTAATATTATTTTCTACAATGATTAAATAGAAATGTACCTAGATTAAGCATATTTAAAGTAAGATATAAAATTACGTATGTAATAACTATTAGAAATAAGCAATATGTAAATTAAAATGTAAAAATACACTAATTGCACAATAATTAATAAAAGATATTTTGGAGTACTCAGGCAACGTTTTAAAAAACTATTATAATCACGTAGATTAATAGTGGGTAACACAGAGCAAATAATACATAGAGGTGTCCTAACACGCAAGGGAAAGAAGCCAAAATAAGGCGGGGAGCTAGGCGTGAATAGGTTCGACTTGTTTACAGAAACCGAATGATTTTTTAGAGAATTTATATATACAGGATATGCTGTAGGGCTGGAGGAGTGGGCAAGGGAAGAAGATAGGAAAGGAAAATTTTGTGGCGTACCTCAAATATAATTAAAGTAAATATATCGCGAATGACAGCGGGGCTAATCTGGTGAATGTTATCCCATTGCCTTGAGTAAATACGAAACAAAACCAGTTAGGTACGATAGATTTTTTTAAACCACAATTTCTGACCACGGAATCTAGTTAACAGCCAGAACTATGAAACTTGTACCCTCGTTATTCAATTAGTTTCCACGAGTGGGCGGGGGAGACCACCGAAGATCAGGAAACTCAAACTAACGAGGGTATAACAGCCTCAAAACGGTGCCGTAAAAACACCAAATGTACACACGATTTTGTACAACGGCCTGCCATCGGATAATTATGAAGTAACTGTGGAGAAACGTGGGTATTTTCTTGTGTTTATTGGTCCATAGGAAAACTATTTAAAAAAATTTAAAAAAACATACTGATTGGCATATATATCGCTGTCTCCGTGATAACTTAACCCCAAAGGCGATGTTATAAAAAAAATCAAACACTTTAACGTAAAAAGATCACTTACACATTAAAAATAAAAACCAATATATGCATTCGTTCAAGATTGTCTTTGATAGAAGACATATGTGCTTCGTGAATTGTTCCTGTGCAGGCAAAAATATCGGGATAATATATTTAAATGGTTATAAAGCAGATATTTAGGTTTACATGTGTTAAATGTCAGGCAATAAATAACTACGAAGTTTTATTACGATTAACCTTAACACTTATATTTTAATGCATAATATTCAATGAATGTGGAAGTGAACGCAGGAGCAATATTTAAGATGTTTATTCACCGGCAATGATTATCTTTCCACTAGCTCGGATCATCGCGGTGTTCATATTGTCTTCTAATTTGGTTCTCTATCATTAGATGACCCTGGTGCTGCTGTATTCGCTCAGCACAGGTTTTATTGCTTTACATCTCTAAACATTCCCTTTTCAATATCTCAAAACTGAGTTTCAAGTTTGGTGATTTTAGACTGAACGAGGACAAAATGTTCCTCATATTATTATTTTATGCCCCTCATATATTCCATTTCAAGTTTATACGTATTTTTGTTAGAAATTTCAGGACCACCGTCAAATAATTTTAATATTTTAACAAAATATTTTTGAAATAAGGCAATAAAATTCAAACTGTAATATATCATAGTGTTTCTTCATAATCGTAATAGATGTCTCTACGTGTTCCATATTTTAGATTATTTAAAATACTTGACATTAATAATAATAATAATAATTAGATTACTTCTATGTGCCTTATAACTAGTGACTTACATCTATGACTTATAGTTAGTGACTTACAACTAAAAGTTATAGCTGGTGACTTACAGTTTAGACTTAAGTAGGTGTAACTAGAATATAAACCTAGTACATATTTAAAACTAGTACATATTTATGACCAAGTGCATATTTTATACACAATGACTTACAACTATGGCTTAAAATTGGAATTTTACAACTAACGTACATATTTACAATATTATAAATACCTGTTATGATTATTGCTATTGCTATCAGCGGTAAAGCCTATAAACGTAGAAGTGTGAGAAATGTTATTGAAATAATGAAGGTAATTGGGCGGTAGAAGGGAATTAGATATATAAGTAATTCATTTGGACTGAATAATCGAAAACACCACTAAGTCAATGCGGTCGTTATTCGGCTAGCCTCAAATACCCCCAGCTCTTGACATTTGATGGCACACTAGCGCCCTCTAGCAACCCGAGTTGTGCGAATTGTTTTGTTCATACATTTTTATAGATTTTCTGTGAATATATTCTTAATAAATTATTGGAATCGAAAATTTAAAAAATATGTTTTTAGATTACCTACGTACGATTTTACTATTTTTTCGCTTTGGTCTTTGATCTAATTTAAATTCAGAATACCGTTATTATAAAAAAAATTCTGTAGTTACTAATGCATATATATTTTTTAAAAAGAGGCTGTTAGGATTTATTAACATTTAAAGCCTCGCTATCCTAATTGTTTAAAAATAAAATAAAATATTTATCACAACAGAAAACAGTCTGGAAGTCTATATATAGCCCGGGCCGCTAGACGCGGGAGTGTAGCATGTTGCCAGCATTTTGACAAAGCTACCCGTGTAATCAAAGTAATCACCCACAATGAGTTTCTTAACTTAATATGTAAAAAATAAATAAATCACATTACGGCCTGTGCCTATTTTTTCAATTTTCGATTTCTATATTTATTAAGAATATATATCACAAAAAATCTATTAAAATGTATGGAAAACCCAATTCGTACAACTCGTGCCGTTAGAGGGCGCTAGTGTAGTATGTTGCGATGCTCAACGTATGGTAAATGTGAAGAGCTGCGCATATTAGTATTTCTACGGTATTTGCTAGCAAAAGGGCATAAAGAACGAAGGCTAGCGTCAATAACAGCGTGTTTACGCGCTAATTTTGTATACTGCGATGGAGAGCGCGTAAGCCCGCCTGAGGTGCATAACCAGTTAAAATGGTTTTGTTGAAAACTTAATCGTCGTACTAAAATATATGGGTACAGTATACTTTTATAATTAAGTAACTAGTGGAATTTTATTTGAATTCTTATT
>JAHDVE020005146.1:0-11196 GCA_022606495.2 Halesus radiatus | reverse complement strand
CCCTTTATTCGCATTACGTCTCTTGTATTCGCCAGTTTAAGGCATTTGATGGAAGATTGCTCTAGTTTGGCCTTTTGTGCTATGGCCGTTTTTATTAGAGAGTGGGAGGCTGCTGAGTCTATGAGCGCTTGATAGGTTTGTCCCTCTATGTTCACTCTTATTCTCGGTAGGAAGGAACCCGATGTTGCCGTGTGGCACTCTGCTAGTTGTCTCGGTTTCTTCCTTCTTTGCCCGGGTCGCTGTGTTAGTACCGAGCTCCCGGGCGGTACCGGTTTTCCGGGTTCCGGTCTCTCCTGGTTCGGTTTACTGTGGATCTTTGGGCCGGTGGTTGGCGGTACGGTGACCGTCGAGGTGGAGAACGGCGAGGCTGGTCACGGCGAGGCGGTGAACGGTGCTGAGATGAACTCCGCTGAGGTGACCGGTGAGGCGGAGAGTCGTGTCTGGTTTGACGTTGGCCCAGAATCTTGAACCTTCCTTTGGAGTTCTCATACCTCATCGCCTGGTTCATCCACTCCTCCATGGTGGTGGCGTATACGTGGGCGTACTGTGGTAACATCTGACTATTACAGAACGCCGGTACGAAAACATCTAACTCTGAGAGGTCTTTCTTTGGGTGAAGCCGTGCGAACATCCTTTGTTTGTTTATTATGAATTCAGCCAAAGATTCTGTGTTTTCTTGAATTTTGTGGAATATTTGGTTTTGAAGCCGGAGTTCCACTTCTGGTCCCTCGTACTCCCGAAGGAAAAATCTTTTAAAGTTCTCCCATTCTGGGTGCTTGTATGTGTTAGCCCAGTCCTTGGCCTTATCTCGGAGCTGGGTTGTTGCTACCCTTGCTTTGTTTTCTTCGTATGTTTTTGCCGCCTTAAAGTACTCCTCGCACCGTTCCAGGAAGAGTCGTGGGAATTCTTCCAATCTCCCGGAAAATATTGCCTCCAGGCGAGGTTCCCTTTGACAAACGTACATGTTTGCAAATTGGCTTGCTATCACTGTCCCTATTTCCGTTATTTGACTTGCCGTTATTTGTATCGTCAGGGTGTCTGTCCTCCCTGTTGTCTGTAGGGGAACATTCGCTGTGTCAGCTGAAGTCGAGGTTGAAGCCGGGAGGTCGTTTAGTTTATCGTTGGACATGGTGGCGCTTTCTGCTGCCGTGCTACGTGTTTGTGGCATTTTCATTTATTTATTTTTTTCAATAAATAAAATTCATACCACTTGTTGGTTTCCTGAGCCCACTTTTGTTCGGTGTATTGCCACTCTTGTCTTTCCCATAGGGTAGTCACTGAATTTATGTATTTAATTTTTTTTTTTTTTTTAAAACATTGTTCACTGACTTGACAAACACGCTGGGCGCCAATTGATAGGTGGGTAATATCAATAGGGCTCAGAGAAACAATTCGTGTTAGTATAATCTTTGTTTATTTTATAATAATCATATAACGTCCACTAGGTACTAAGTCTTAATATTAAAGAGTGTCTATTTCACTGAATTCACTTGGACTTAATTCTATGGAGTGTCTAATTCACTGAGTTTACTTTAGTTTATAAGGACACTGGGTAACTTCGCTGAGTTGACTTTAGTTACAAAGGCACTGGGTAACTTCACTGAGTTGGCTTTAGTTTACAAAAGGCACTGGGTAACTTCACGGAGTTGACTTTTGTTTACAACGGCACTGGGTAACTTCGCTGAGGTGACTTTAGTTACAAAGGCACTCGGTAACTTCACGGAGTGGACTTTAGTTTACAAAGGCACTGGGTAACTTCACTCCGCGGTGACTTTCCTTTCCGGAGGTAAGTCGAGGTAAGCACTCCACGGGTGGAAAGTCCGTGGTGGGGGTTTGGCAGCTATTTGCTGGTAACAGCGGGAGTCTGCAGCTCCGGGAGAACTCCTTCTGTAGCCAAAATCCCCCCTTTTGAACGCCTGTCGAACTCGACGGCGGTTTCTTCGGGAGCCCGTCCCTTGCGTCCGGCGGCCTGTGATTGGCTCGGCATGGCGCACGGGGTTTATCCCTTTGGGCGCTGCGGCGGAGCCTTCCGGGCGGGCGAGTTCTTTCAACGGTGTTTTAGCTCATTGCCATCTCGTATCAATGGTTATTGTGATTTTGAAAGAAGAAAAAAAAATTCCAGTCTATCAAATAATATTTTTCCATAGATTTAAAATATATGCGAATAACATGTATTTTTTGCGTGCTATCTATCGTTTTTTTATGGAAAAGGGGGTAATAGATAAATAACTGTAACATTCCAGAAGACAGGGTTTCAATTAGGGATTGCAAATCTAGATTTCTAACCATACAAAAATTCGGACCAACTCCGAATTTTTTTATTGTAGAAATCCGGATTAATAGCTAAAAATTTTAATTAAGCATAATTAAAACAAGTTCAACCGATTCAAACAATAATCTAATAAAAAGACCTGCATCATTACAGAAAGCTTATTTGCAGGTTTCAGAAATACTGCATTGTCTCTCCTCTGACGTCATACGAGAGGAGGTCATTGTTTCCCAGCTGGCTCATCCTTTCGATGATCATTTTCTTTACAAAACATTTTTGTTGAGCATTATTTTACTTGGGAGCTAATCAATTTAAGACAAACGAAAAAAAATACGAAAGTAACATATAGGTACAATTATGGGCAGTTCAGTTGAATCCCTGTCAAATGAACATTTGATTATACGAACATGAATTTATTAATACAAAGGTATCATTATTTTTTGTTTACATCCCACTAGCCGGATAGTAAGTATCCAGTTCTGGAGTAGTAGCGCTGGTGACTGACACAAGCCGCTCCCGACAAGAGTTGAAAGGTTTTAAAATGCGGGTGAAAGTAGCGCATAGAAAAATGACAACAAAATTTTAAAATTTAACATTTTATATTTATAAAAAAATTATTTATTTATTTATAAAATACATGATATTTAATAGAGACATTTACATGGAGTAGATACATTAGATCACCATACTAGGCGGCTGCCTGTTCATGTGACCAATGGAGTATAGTTACTTTGTACGAAGTCTAGTGTAAACATATGGATTTATTATATTAATTATATTAACATGCTGACAATTGGAAAAATTATAAAAGAAAGTAGAAGATGGAAAGGAGAAAAAGACATGCGTAAGGATTAGATCACAAAAATATACTTTTTTTATTTTTATATGAGCAAGCATGCACACATGTGCACATAGGTGCACACTTAAATACACACGCAAACACATACGCATATAATATACACATATATGTACGCATATATACACATATGTACACACACATACACACATCCTTATGTAGGTATACATATAAACACACATACACAAAAACGTACAAATGAACATACACATATATACCCACACACCTAAACAATATATACACCTCTATCTGAATACGAGAAAGAGGCTACTAACACTATCACAATCACTCATTAATAAGTCCCCAAGCGCCTTCTTAAAACTGTGGTATTTTTTGTATTTATTTCAATTGTTAAGTTATTGAAGATTTTAGGATCAAGGAAATTAAACTGTGACTGCCATTAATGTTTTTGTTGCTGGAATAATATAATTGGTTTGGTTGGAATATTGTAGTTTGAGTAGACAAATAATTTTTTTTATATATTTGAATTTAAAATAGGAGGATATGTGTTTGATATATAAGGATTTTATTTTGAGTACTTTGAAGTCCTCGAATAAGTCCTTCGTGGAGTGAATATAGAGTACTTTGTAAATAGTACGCATTATCAATTTTTGAGCTTTAATGAATGGATTTAATATAGTTTTAAAGCATCCTCCCCAGATTATTATACCATAAGATATAACTGATTGACATAGAGAAAAGTGTACTGTTTTTAATGTATTTTTATTTAATATATGTAATGATCTGAAGATATATGACAGTTTTCGTATACGGTTTGTGACATTAATTACCTGTTCTTCCCATCGAAGTTTATTATCAATTATTACACCCAAGTATCTAATGGAATCTACTAGTTCGAGTGAGTTGCATAGGAAATTTGAGAGATCTCTCCAAGAATGTATTTTTAGTACATGATTTATTGAAGGCTGACTTGGAATATTAAGACTAAATGTTAGATATTTCGTTTTAGTTATATTTAATGTAAGTAGATTGTCATCCAACCATTGTTTAATATTTTTCAATATTAGTTCCGCTCTATGAAACGTTTCTTCCCATGTCTTACTTTTTAGTACTAGTGCAGTATCATCGGCGAAAGTGATTATGTTGCCATCAATCGGTAGTCTACATAAGTCATTAATGTAAATGAGAAAAAGTGTGGGACCGAGTACACTGCCCTGTGGTACACCAAAATTGATGCTGGTTGAATAAGATGATTTACGTGATGGTAGCTTAGCACACTGCTTTCTGTCTGTTAGGTATGATTTGAACCATTCAAATGCCTTATTCTTTATTCCGATTTTTTGGAGCTTAGCTAGAAGGATTGGGCGAGAAACTGTGTCAAATGCCTTATCTAAATCCAGAAATATTGCCAAACATTTATCACCTTTGTCTAGGGCTTGTGTTATATGTGACGTTAATTCTAAAATAGCTGAATCTGTGTTTAGTCCTTCTCTGAAGCCATACTGGTTTGACGAGAGAATGTTGTATTTAGTAAGATGGCCGATGAGTCTTATTTTAACTATTTTTTCTATAATTTTTGATAGCGATGATAATATGGAAATGGGTCTGTAGTTTTCTATATTAGTAGGAGTTCCGGTCTTAAAAATTGGTTGAACTAAAGCGAGTTTGAGTTTGTTTGGGAAAACACCATTATTGAGACTGAGGTTAATGATATGTACTAGTGGTTGGTTTATAAAGGGTTCAATTATTATCAGTATATTTGAGGATATTTTGTCGTGATTGCATGAGTGAGAGGGCTTTAATTGTTTAATGGTTTCAGCGGAGCTAGTAGAGTCTAATGTGAGTATATTAATTATTTCACTGGTAGATTGATTGATTACATCGGCAAGATCATTTTCATCCGCTGAAGTCTTATTTTATATTTGTGATGCTAGGTTCTTACCGATATTACAAAAATATTCATTTATGTGGTTGGTTACAGTGTCTGGATGATCTATTATGGAGATGTCTTGGCCGTTGATATTTAATTTATTGATTGGTGGTATTGGGTTATCAGTGTTAGATAGTTCTTTGATAATATGCCAGATTTTTTTTATTACCGGCTCTGGACAGTTTCTCTTTATAGTAGTTTTCTTTTGTAGTTTTAATGAGATTATAATATATACGAGTATTTCTGTATTTTTTATAAAATATTTGGGCTTAAGTGTCTGGATTATTAAGTAAATTTTTGTGGAGCTTGTCCCGTTTTTTAATACAAAAAATTAGGCCATCTGTGATCCACGGTTTCAGTTATTTTTAACTTTTTTTCAAAGGGGATTCTTCGGCGACATACTCAATATGTTGCAAAAGAGTTTCAGAAAAGGTATTAAAAGCAACGTTTACGTTTACTTTGAGGTAAAAGTATTAGGTAGGTACACTACTGGATATCTTGGACATACCTCCCCGGTAATAGGGATACTAGAAGGTAATAGGGATATTGGGCGAGAATTTATGGTGTTGTGGTGGGATGGACTTAACTTCCTACTCTGCCTAGCACGATTGATGTTACTTGGCACTTTTTCCAGACGGGATGGACGTTACTCGTCACGATGGCTAGACCAGATGGACCTAACTTGCCATTCTGCCCAGGCGGGATGAACGTTACTTGTCACGCTGGCCAGACCAGATGGACCTAACTTGCAATTCTGCCTACGCGGGATTGCTTTCATTTGCCACTCTATCCAGTTAGGGTGGACGTTACTCGTCACGCTGACCAAACCAGACGGACCTAACTTGCCATTCTGCCTAGGCGGGATGAACGTTACTCGTCACGCTGGTCAGACCAGATGGACTTAAGTTGCCATTCAGCCTACGCGGGATTGCTTTAATTTGTCACTCTATCCAGTCAGGGTGGATGTTACTTGCCGCTCCGCCCTAAAGGATTAGACCCAATTTTCTACTTTGCCCAGGCGTAATGGATCTATCTTGACACTTCTCGGGTGGATTTGTAACACGCAGTACGCAGCCGTGGCACCTCTGCCGCCTGGTTGAGTGGCGTGTTACGTCCAACTCGCTTGGGAAGAGTGGTTACAATACCCCATTAACCAATGTACCTATTTCCCGATAATTTAAAGCACACATTTTCTTTTCATGGTCGATTATGTACATCCGATTATTTACACGAAGTGTATCGCATTTTGAAATGGTTGGCAGGCACCTCCCGCATTTATTGCGTCAAGGAGGTAATTAAGTCGAAAAATGTACAATATAATTAATGAACAGCGGCGTATGACTAATACTGTGCTGTCGATTGGCGTGCGTCGGCTAAACTGGGATCGGAGGACGAAAGTACAAACATAAAATAATTGGGTTCACACGAAAAAGCTTTCAAATATTACCACAGTAATTATTATACATAATAATTAGTAATTACCTCGAAGGGTGAAAACTTTTATTATGAAGAGGTACGATAAAGTTGACTAGACTACAGAAGAGGTTTTAAACTCCAGACGGAGATCGCGTACCACAGACCTCGGCATTATGGGAGATAAAGCGAGCACGAGACGAGGCACAAAGCACGTCTACCTACCAGCCAGAAGAAGTAAACCCATGCCAAGACATCGCCGGAATCAAGTCCCAAGATTAGGCTATTGCTCGTGGTTTGCGGTTTATGAATTAATATTTATGTGTGGTATCTTTTGCTGTATTTTTTTTCTTTTAACTTCACAAAGGAGCTCCGATGAAACGATTTTTTGAGGATTCTGTTTTTTTTTGGGTGTGTAACGCTACTTAAATTATTCGTCTTCATTACGGTTCTTGTCCCTAGTCATTCTTCTGCAGTTGTCGGACCGTCCTATCCTGCTGCAGTCTTCTTGCAGTCAGTCGGCCTCTTTCATGATCTGCTTCAAGGACGCCTCTGCTGGGGTATCCACTTTGTCCTTCTGGACATACATAATGCTATTTTAATGCTCCTTACGTTTTTTTTTCTTCTGTACATTCCATTTTGAAGAGAGGTTGCAACAATTTCCCTAGTATGTTTAAATGCTCGACTCTATCTCTCAGGATTCATGACTGAAATTGATGTATGAAGCACGGGAAGCGGAATGTATTTCCTGATAGAGAAATAAAACCCTGGTATTGATAAAACATGAGGTTTATTGGTATACTAAATGTAACATTGTCGTTACCGTAAAAGAGTAGAGAGGAGGATTAAAACTACAACGAAATGTATTAAAATATTTAGGATGGCTCTTGTGGACGGCATCTCGTCTTCTGCACCAGGGAGGGCCGCGCTTGTCCCGATGATTGTCGATTCCTCCACACACCATCCGCGAGATCTGGGACGTCTCACGGCAGCGCCATCCGCCACAGCAAACTTCATCCGTAGAATCCAATAAACAATACGAGAAGATGGTAACCTTTCGCTCCGTACAAACGTCGTTATTGCCCGGTCATCATTGGCATGGTTTTTTGAAATCCAGCGCTCCTGCACGCGCAGTTAGACTTTTGTCACTCCAAGTCCACCATCCGTAATTATAGGACCATCCTACCCACTTCGGGTACATGGTGTTGAAACGCTCGTTGGCGAATGTTAATCACAGCACAATTTAAACATTTAAATCCCTTTCAAAAAACTCCCGGCTCTGTCCGCCGTGTCAAGTCACGTCCCGCGCCATCTTGCCTTCACTCCCCCCTCTTCCGTCGGATGTCTCCCATAGACATTTCTTCAAATCTAGTCGTAGACAATGGAAGTGGTGCCTTTATAAGCGGGGTCAGTATTTACGTTACAATGTTTTTAATACTTCCATCTCTTCTGTATTTTCCAGAAACACTGAAGATATATTCAAGAAAGATTTTTTTAGACTAACCGTACGTTATTTTATTTGGTGAAAAGGGCTTTAATTATTAGAAGTAGTACATAGAATGGTGTAACGCATGCAGTCGAACATTGGGGTGATCGTAGCGCGAAACTATGGTATATATACATATTAAATGTTTTATAGATTTTAGTTACATTTAAGTTTACAAATTGAATCGAACTCGAATCACTTTATCTCCAACCTCGGCCGCTAGACTTCCAGCACCGACCCCCTCCATCTCCGACCATATTCCTTCTTATACCCTCCATTACCTCAGTGAGCGGGCTTAAATATAAGATTCATATCAGCAAGTGCCGCTGGCACATAGAACACAGTTCACAATTCTTTGAAATAAAAATTAATAAAAGTCCTACAGTAGCAATAGGCAGCCCGCTCACTGGGTAGAGAAGATTATCTCCACATTTATGAACCTCTAACCACAGTTGACAAAGGAAGAGGGAGAAATGTTCCCTGGCACTATTCACAAAAATTTTACAATACGATATATAGTTTATAAATTAGGTACTAATTATACCTTTCTATTGAATTGAGTCTTGTCAAGGAATTGTATTACTATAATGTGTCCTGTCAATGAATAGACGAATCGTATCTTGCCAAGGAATGGTATTAGTATAAAGGGGTCTGTCAATGAAGAGGGGGCTTTGCAGCTTCCATTTCCCGCCCGCATCCATTCATAATATCCTGAAGGGCTGCGGGCGCATGCGCGGGGTGATTGGCCGCTGCATCCATACAGCTCTCCAGGGCCTAACTGGGCCACCGGGCCGCGCATGACGTCACGCGGCCTACGTCACGGGGTGCTGTCTCTATGACCTGCCCCCACGCCCCGCTGTCCCACTGACCTAGGCTTTATAAAACTTCGTTCTATTTGACTACAAATAGCATCCGGCTATAAATAGAATCGGATCCCGCTCCATATTCAGATCGAGATGAAAAGCCGCGGCTGGGAAATTTAATTTCGCCAGGGAGATAATGTATATTTCCGGAGGCAGGTTAGCACGTGTCTGCGATTCATCAATGGAGGCTGCTAGGTCAATGGAGCGATTCTTTAAAGAGAAGATTAGGAAGTGATCCGCCTCTATCGATTGCCTTTCTTACAAAAATCAGTTTCTTACATTTATCGACAATAATAAATATTCCTGGCCCATGCAGATGTTCGACTAAAAATATTTTTATAAGGCAGCGGAATAATTCGAATAAAAAACTTGGGAAAGGGAGCTTCATAACATTTTTAATGAGTTAAATTACATTTCGATTAATATTAATTACTAGCCGATGTATACCCGGGCTTGCTCGAGAATATTTTATTTTTTTGGAATAAAGTTATGAAGTTGTGAATTCTTGCTTGTCGTTTGGGTGCCATAATTTATTTGACAGCGAAAGTAATGCCTTGGGACGATTATTACTATTTTTAAATAAGGAAACATTAATTTGAAATTTTATTTCATTACAAACATTTTTTTTTTCAAAATACATGTAAATAATATAGTTCTTAAGTAGGTACCTACTTGTGTTTTCCATTTTTTTAAATATTTTACCTAAACAAACCTTATTCTTTTGAATATGTAATCTGTGGCTAACCAGAGCGGTATATCTATAGGCTAACCTCAATACAAGATGGCGAGTTTAATTTTCATACTAATTTTAAAAAGATATAGCGACAGTAGTCTGTCGAGTAGTCTGCAAGAATGTTGTCTGTTGTATGCTGATGATGCGGTGCTGATTGCTAACAGTATGGAAGATCTACAGTCCCTCGTATCTAGGATGAACGAAGTATGTATGAAGAATGAGCTAATGATGAATGTAAATAAGTCCAAAGTCATGGTGTTTGAAAGAGAGAGTACGAAAACAGTATTCAATATAGTTGTGAATGATGAATACTTGGAGCAGGTCAATGAGTTTGTGTATTTGGGAAGTATGTTTACGAGAGATGGAAAGACAGATAGGGATATTGAAAGAAGGGTGAATGCAGGAAACTCCATTAACGGAGGACTGAACGCGGTTGGCGCAAACAAAAAGCTGTCCAAGGAAGCGAAGCTAGCAGTCCACAATGGAGTGCTGATACCAACCTTGATGTATGGCAGTGAGGCATGGAACTGGCAGAGGAAGGATGAAAGTAGACTGAATGCTGTAGAAATGAGATCTCTAAGACGAATGTGTGGGAAAACCATGTATGATCGAGTGAAAAATGTAGAGATTCGTAAAGAATGCAAGGCTGATGTAAGCGTAGTGAGCAAGATTAAGAAAGGTACGCTTAGATGGTTTGGGCATGTAGAGCGTATGAACGAAGAGAGAAGTGTAAGGAGAATATATGGCGCGAATTTGAATGGAAGAAGAAGCCGGGGACGCCTGAGGAAGACATGGCACGATCAAGTGAATCAAATACTTGAGTCGGGCCATGTCAGAAGTCGGAATAATAGAAGAGAATGTATGAGACGATGTATGAATGTGAATGAAGCAAGAAGTGTATGCCAAGATCGAGTTGTTTGGGGGTCCGTCCTCTCTGCCTACCCCTGCGGGGAAACGGCGTGATGGTTAGTTATTTAATATAGCAACAGTTTTACATATTGAATTTCAATCAAACTACTCTCTAAACTTTCCCGGCGCAAATAGGAACAAACTGTGCTATTTTCAGCGAAACCGGTAGATTAATTTTCGAAAAAATCTAGGACACACTGACAGACAAAAATCCGTTTTTATATATAGAGAAGATGCATCATTGTGTTTATGCATCATTGTGTTTATGTTTATTACCATTTATCCGAGCGCTGCGTTCGAATAGGGCATGGCTAAATCCGAAACTAGTTGATTTTAAATTCAAATTAAGTAGTGTATTATCCATCTAATACCCTCCATTACCTTAGTGAGCGAACTTCAATATAATATTGCCATCAGCAAGTGCCGGTAGCACATAAAACACACTTTACAATTCTTTAAAATAAATAAAAGTCCTACAGTAGCAATAGGCAGCCCGCTCACTGGGTAGAGAAGATTATCTCCACATTTATACACCTCTAACCACAGTTGACACAGGAAGAGGGAGAAATATTCATACATGAAAAACGATTGTTTTAAATTGCACGATGTTATGAAAAAGTCCAATTTAATTTATTTTTTGTAAATAGAACACACTACATTTGTACAGCGCCCTTGAGGTGATTTTTCACAAAAACGGCGCTACAAAAATCATCCGATTATTATTATTATTATTACATCATAAACGTCATTATATTATATTTTGTTATGTGACAATT
>JAHDVE020005145.1:0-49652 GCA_022606495.2 Halesus radiatus | reverse complement strand
TGACATTACGATTTTTTATTCAAAAGGGTAGAAAGGGATAAGACTCACCTTTTGCTACGAACATTTTTTAACTCTGCAACCTCTTTAGAGAAATATTACAAATATATTTATTACACAATAAATACTTTATTATACAAATTTATCACGAATTACGTATATTGCAAATTACATTAATTAATTACATCTATTTCGAAATACATTTATTACAAATTACATTTAATAAAAATTACATTTATTACAAATGGCATTTATTACAAATTACATTTACAAAATCACAATTATTACAAAATGCATTTATTAGAAATTACCTTTATACAAATTATGTTTTTTACATCTATTACAATTACCTTTTTTTTAAATCACGTTTATTACAAAATACATTTATTACAAATTACGTTGTTACAAATTACATTTATTACATTATTACATTTACAAAAAATCACAATTATTACAAAATGCATTTATTAGAAATTACCTTTATACAAATTACGTTTATTACATCTATTACAATTACTTTTCTTTATTTTTTTATGTCACGTTTATTACAAAATACATTTATTACAAATTACGTTGTTACAAATTACATTTATTACGAATGGCATTTATTACAAATTACATTTACAAAAAATCACAATTATTACAAAATGCATTTATTACAAATTACCTTTATACAAATTACGTTTATTACATCCCTTACTAATTGTCATTATTATTTTTTCTTTAAATCACGTTTATTATAAATTATATTTAGTACAAATTACGTTTACTTCAAATTACATTTATTACAAATTACCTTTATAACAAAATGCTAATTACGTTTATTACAAATTACCTCTATTACAAATTACATTTGTTACTAGCGGTGGGCGAAGCGGCTCGGTTTAGTGAGCCGGATCACTAAATCAGCTCTCTGTAAAGACAATCCACATGAAAACTGGACGAAAAAAGTATCGTGTAAGAGCGTCTTAAGGACGTCATTAGGAGGGCCAAGGGAGCGAGGGAGAGGGCATGGTGAGGGGAGACGCGAACCGTCGTTCAATCGTGCTGGATCAGCGAACCTGTAGTGAGTGATCCGGATCATCAAGCCGCTTCGCCCATCACTATTTGTTACAAAATATTTTTTTTACAAATTACGTTTATTACAAATAGCATTTATCACAAATTACATTTATTACAAATAGCATTTATCACAAATTACGTACATTGCAAACTAAATTTGTTACAAATTACGTTTATTGCAAAGTAAATTTGTTACAAATTACGTTTATTGCAAACTAAATTTGTTCCAAATTACGTTTATTATAAAATTACATTTGTTTCAAATTACATTTATTACTAATCACATTTTTTACATATAACATTTATTACGAATCCTTTTTGTACGAATTACGTTTATTACAAATTACATTAATTACAAATTACATTTATTACAAATTATAATTATCACAAATCATATTTATTACAAATTACATTTATTGCAAATTGCGTTTATTATATACAATTTTTTTACAAATAAAATTTATTACAAATTACGTTTATTACAAATTACGTTCCTTACAAAGTAATTTTTTTATAAATTACATTTTTACAAATTGCACTTATTACGAATTACGTATATTACAGATTACATTTATTATAAATTACGTTTATTACAAATTTCATTTACTACAAATTACGTTTATTAAAATTACATTTAATACAAATTACATTTATTACAAATTACGTTTATTACAAATTACATTTATTATAAATTACATTTTTTTTGCAAATTAAATTTATTACAAATTACGTTTATTAAAATTACATTTATTACAAATTACGTTTATTAAAATTACATTTATTATAAATTACATTTTTTACAAATTACATTTATTACAAATTACATATATTTCAAATTACAATCGTTAAGTACATGCAATGGCATATTCAATAATCAGAGCAAAGAAGGTGATTCCATTTGAGATAAGGCAACGAGAGCTCTGTGAGGTCTC
This sequence comes from Halesus radiatus, assembly GCA_022606495.2. NCBI lineage: Eukaryota > Metazoa > Arthropoda > Insecta > Trichoptera > Limnephilidae > Halesus > Halesus radiatus. The sequence goes on along the minus strand of JAHDVE020005145.1, from coordinate 47,661 downwards.
TGGTTTTCTGACAAACATGTTTTATTATAAAATCCGTCACTATTATATTTCTTTACCGCAGAACAGATGGGAACAAGCCGCAAGAAAGTGTCAAATTAGTAAACAGTGTTTATTTAATATCTCTCAAATAGAAACATAATATTTACACACTAAAATCTAGTTATAAATTCAAGTCATAAATTAGCCACTACATAGCGAGTATATTTCACCTTTTAGGTAATGACAATATATTTTATGAAAAACAAAATAATATTCTCTTCTTAATATTCAAAATGCTGGGGTTTCATTCCTCTTCTAAGCATTTCTCACTAATCCAATTGTGGAAAAACGCAGGAAGATTTAAAATATTTCATTTTTCATAACTCGGGAATGTTTGTCAGTCTGTTTAAAAACCCCATTTGGTGTCTAATGATCGATAAATATTCATTGCATTTAATATAGTATTAAACCATCCAGGAAAAACTATCAAATTATTATATTATTAAACTATCAAACTATCAACATTTCCTTAATACAGTACTTCCTCTGAGTGAACTCATTCATGTTTTCTATCACGTTCCCCTTTGTACCGTTTATAAAATAAATAATTAGTAAAACAGTGTTAATTAATGCAATCAAGTAATCAAATGCACACAAAGTGTTAATATCCTTTCTACAAGTCATGGCGCTGATAAATAAACCACAAACATAAGCATTCATATAATTAACTGCATCGGAATTAAAAGAACGATTTCGTGCGGTTAGACCAATTTAATAAATTTTCCCTTTATTACTGTTATATGATACAGGAACTATCATTCATAAGACAATAAAATTTTCCTTTATATATAATAACACAATATTTCATGAAGGTATAACAAACAACAATACGGAAATTTTATCATTTCGCGTTCAAATTGAATAATTAAATAATAGGTTATGTTTTTTCCATAATTTGTCGTGACAGACTCTGCCCTGAGGTGATTCATATGTTTCAGATTACCCAAGCAATCATCACGCTCTGTCTAGCAGGAACTAAACATTGTTTGAAAAAATTGATGAACATGATGTTTTTTTTACTTTATTCCTTGATGGTAAAGGATTTGATCCGCAAGGGAAATTATAGTATAAGTATATATATTAATTTACATTATATAGCTTGGCATTTAATTAGAGATATTTATTATTTCGGAAAAACAAATGTCATTACTATGGAAACACAAAGATACTCACTTCGTATTTGAAATGTGTTCTTCATATTCAAATGTTTTCAAGTGTTCGCATTTGACAGTTTGTTTTAAAGAAACAACGCAAAACATCATAATTTTTTTTAAAATTTATAATTTTTGATTTGCGATTTTTTTATTTATTTTTGTTTATCTAACATCTAATACGTGGTTATTTCTTTACATATATTTCAGAAATTCGAAAAAATTGCATTCTCGTGCAATGATTTTTCTTGCAACGCGTTAAATAATTTAAAAAAATTAAACATAAAATTGTCTTAGAATATGATGTAGAATCATCTCCTTTCGGAACGTAGCATTAATTTCTAAACACCGTTTGGTTAAAGTAAAACAAAATATGGCCTTGAACAATTGTGCTTTTTTTTTAAATTATAATCAATTACCTGTGAGCCATTTTGGTGACACCAATTAAATCATTTTAAATTATCACAGCGCCTCTATTTTTTGTCTACTATTAAATGTCAGACTGTACCCATTCGAAATGTAAAAAAAAGCTTTGCGTCACTGATTCCCTACTGTTTAACTAGTTGTCCACGTACGTGCAAATTTATATTATGTTGCGTGCTGCGGTAGGCACGGTGATACATTTAGGCACCTACCTGCCTACTCGCACTTGACGTATACAGGTGATAGTATGTGACAGGCATGGCGCATGGCGTGGCGCCAACGAGATAATAATATTTCTTTTACGTGCTAAATTTCCGATGCCGAAGAGATCTTATCGTTATCTATCCTGACGCAATTTGAAGGAATGTTCCGTTACTTTGTCATAATTCATATTTAAATCTGCTCTGATTTTGGTCATGCATTCATATATATAAAAAAAATACATTTTGCCAGGCCAATTCGAGATTTGGAATACGGGCTCGTCGACACGCACGCAGTATGGTCTAGCCTCGAAATAAATGACTAACTCATCATCATTCTGTTCCTCTGCGGGGGTAGGTACGTATTAATTATTGAACGCCACACTTCTCTTTCCTGGAATATTTAATTTGCATCCATACGTATTCGTCTATTATTTTAGCTGCTCACATATATTTTCCCGGCTCAATGGTTCATTTATTAGTTGGCAAGTGTGGATAACGACACCATCAACGAATGTAAAACAATCTAACTGACTAACTACTGCTTATGTCACATAAACTATTGAACGGTGCATTGTCAATGCCTGAAATCCTGGCAGAAATAGGATTTTATCTCCCTGATAATTTCACGCGAGGCCGCCAACACAGGCTTCTGTGTCTTCCTGGGTGCAGAACTAACTTATCAATGGTGATGCCTCTGGGAAGACTTACTATGTTAATTAACGCTCTTGCGGGAAATGTGGGTATTTTCCACATCACCTAAAATAATTTTAAGCACGAACTAGCTATTGTGTACCTACTTATAACCTTTTTTAAATTATTTTTGTTTTCACTATATGTTATATAATAATTCCAAGTATATTTTTTGTAATTTTAAAAAGTTTTCGCATTGTATTGGTGTTTATAACTGTTTTTGCAAAATAAATAACCTTCAACTCTTTCCTGTGCCAGTTTTGACGACCTCCATGATTGAGGAGTAAGGTACTCGTCTGCGAATTCGGAGATCGCGGGTTCGAATCTCGACGTGTGCAATTAAATTCAATTTAATTATATTGTGTTATATTATGTTTAGCAACTTTACAGGAGACCCAAAAAACATTTAATTTTTGTTTAAGGTTTTCTTAATCATTTTATTAGATGCTTTGCTATTGGGGGTTTTATTGACTTATTTAGGATTGTCCCTCCTGGAAAATTACAAAATATGAGATACGTCTGTGTTATGGGCGACGATTTAATTAATATAAAATAACGTAATATATAGTATACTTGCGGCACTTTCCAGAGTGGTAGACACTCTCAGTATCGCCCTGGTGAAGTATCACCATTCCGAAATGATAGATTTCTTGAAATGGCTTTAGCCGTGTCTGATAACCACGTCTGAATAGCCAAGAACTTTCCTCTTTACTATCTCCTTTCCCATCCCATATCATTCAGCCTCACAGCATACCTCAATTAGGGATGCCATAATCTCACTGGAATCGGTTATCAGGGAACAGTTGGGACTCTTGTGCGGTGTTCGCATTAAATAAAAGGAGGCAGAGAGCAGACTGTCATACAAAGCACATGCTCCTTTCATTCATACGTTTTCCCTTTCATACTTTGCCCCTATTGACGTGACCCGACTTAAGTAATTATCTATCATGTTTTACCATGGCCTCCCCGACTTTTTATTCGACGGAAGGGTAACAGTTGGTAAAGCAATTAATCGAGTACTGTGCCGTCATAATTAAGATGTGAAAGTGGTCACAATGAACCAAAGCGAGGTTTGGTAAGAAGCGATAGGGTAAGTCCATAATAGAGGTGTGGTATCAACCCTGATATATTATAGCAATAAGGCATTGCATTTTTTGTAGAGGTATGATTCAAGAGAAATAAAACAATAAATCCCTCAGGCGTTTATTTGGTAAAACCCTGCATGACCGAGATATAATCTGATAGTAAGGCCGGTGTAAGTTTAATGCATAATCTGATGAAGTTGCCTAAGAAAAGTTAATGAGAAATGGAATGAATGAGTTTCAGTTGATCACAAACATACCGCGGAACAAGAAGGGAGATTAAAAAAATTAAATAATATTAACAATTTTCTTTCGCAAGTCCAACCTCCCCGTTGACGTAGCAGGTGCTCTATCATACACCATAAAATGAAATATACGAAATGTTGTATACCTATTACCTTGATGATCCGCTTCCACCGCTACCCTACAATACAATTTCATAAGAAGAAGACAACAAAAAAGTCATATTCAAAATGTTCACACAAATCACATAATAAAGAAAAATATATAGGTATAATCGTATGGTACAGATCAACAAACGCATTATATATATTTGAGTATATATAAATATACTAAGAATTTTCAAATCGCTATTTAAAAGTGAATAAAATAATATTTGATCAAAACGCCCTATTTGGTTGGTGTCATTGAATTGACGTCAAGCGGCTGTTGGCGCGTAAAACTTCCTGTGTCAATTTATTGAGTTTTATTTTATTAGATTTATTAGTATTTTGGAAGGAGGTCAAAAGGTCTCGGAATGGTCCAGAAAGTGATAAAATCGAAAGATAGAAAAATGTTGACGAATGAGGAAGAAATAAAAGAGAGATGGATGAAATACTTTGAAGAGGTCTTCGAAAGCAATCCGAGTGATAGAGATTCCAGTGACGAGTCAGGTATGAATGACGATGGGGTGAATGTTCCCAAAATTAGCATGGATGAAATTAAAAGATCAATTAGATGTATGAAGAATGGCAAGGCTGTTGGTTTCGACAATATTGCTGCTGAATACTTTAAAGGAAATAGCCGTATAATTCTCACATGGTTATGCAAACTTTTTAACCAGTGTCTAGAGGAGGGTTACACCCCATTAGATTGGAGAAGGGCTGTGATCATGCTTCTATACAAAGGTAAAGGGTCACGCATGGAATGTGGAAATCACAGGGCTATTAGCCTGCTAAGTTCAGTTGGTAAGTTGTATGGTAGGATATTGATTGAAAGGGTACAAATGAAAACAAAGGATAAAATATGGGATGTGCAAGGCGCATTTATGAGTGGAAGGGGGTGCATGGATCAGATTTTTTCGTTGCGTATGCTCACAGAGAAGTTTCTGGCAAAAAAACAGAAACTTTTCTGTGCTTTTGTAGATCTACAAAAAGCATACGACCGAGTTGACAGAAAAAGTTATGGAAGGTGTTGTCCAAGTATGGAGTGAATACAAATCTTATACAGGCAATCGCATCTCTGTACGAGGGAAGCGTTGCATGTGTTAGGGCAAACGGTGATTTTATGGGGTGGTTTGACATCAAAAAGGTGTTAATCAAGGCTGCGTAATGTCACCGTGGTTATTCAATCTATACATGGATAATTGTATGCAAGAATTGAAAGAGGTGGGCCTGGGCGCGAAAATGAGCAGTCTGCAAGTATGTTGTCTGTTGTATGCTGATGATGCGGTGCTGATTGCTAACAGTATGGAAGATCTACAGTCCCTCGTATCTAGGATGAACGAAGTATGTATGATGAATGAGCTAATGATGAATGTAAATAAGTCCAAAGTCATGGTGTTTGAAAGAGAGAGTACGAAAACAGTGTGCAATATAGTTGTGAATGATGAATACTTGAGCAGGTACATGAGTTTGTGTATTTGGGAAGTATGTTCACGAGAGATGGAAAGACTGATAGGGATATTGAAAGAAGGGTGAATGCAGGAAACTCCATTAACGGAGGACTGAACGCGGTTGGCGCAAACAAAAGTTGTCCAAGGAAGCGAAGCTAGCAGTCCACAATGGAGTGCTGATACCAACCTTGATGTATGGCAGTGAGGCATGGAACTGGCAGAGGAAGGATGAAAGTAGACTGAATGCTGCAGAAATGAGATCTCTGAGACGAATGTGTGGTAAAACCATGTATGATCGTGTGAAAATGTTGAGATTCGTAAAGAATGCAAGGCTGATGTAAGTGTAGTGAGCAAGATTAAGAAAGGGACACTTAGATGGTTTGGGCATATAGAGCGAATGAACGAAGAAAGGAGTGTAAGGAGAATATATGACGCGAATGTGAATGGAAGAAGAAGCCGGGGACGCCCGAGGAAGACATGGCACGATCAAGTGAATCGAATGCTTGAGTCGGGCCATGTCAGAAGTCGGAATAATAGAAGAGAATGTAAGAGGCGTTGTATGAATGTGAATGAAGGATCAAGAAGTGTATGCCAAGATCGAGTTGTTTGGCGGTCCGTCCTCTCTGCCTACCCCTGCGGGGAAACGGCGTGATGGTTAGTTAGTTAGTTAGTTAGATTTATTAGTTTTGGCGGGTTTAACAAAAAAATAACTTTGAAAATTAAAATAATTTTAAAAAAAGTAATTCAAGTTAGTAGGTCGTCGACATTGATTAAAAAATGGAGTTATTTATTTGCCTCGTGAACTTGACCCTCGGCCTTGACTTTTTCGGGATATTGTGTAGAGGTAGATATTTGATGCTACTGGTGTGTACATGATGTAATATTGATAGATGAATACTTAATGTACTCCGTAGACGGAATTTATCTGATTATTATACAACTTCGCTCAATTTATTTTTGTTTTAACACATGATATTATTATGTTCACACATACAAATGGGCCAAATGGCTAATACTCAACCGTGCCTTTGGCCACCGCCTCTAGTTGACAAGCAAACATCATACTTACAAATATATGAATCACCTTCCACTTGCTCGAATCTCCCAGCAAGCCTCCCGGTTACTATGCGGTGCAGAATCCGCGATCGTTGATGACGCACGACGTAAACACTTGGTTCACCATGATGCAAGGTGGTAGAGAGCGGCCAGCAGAGAAAGTGGAACCTTCTTCGTAGATCAGCGCTGGTTCAACTGGACAGTTAAAACAGCAAGTCATTCGCGATGACGCTGTGATGACCGATATTATTAGGTATCTTTGCGACGTTGATACAACCGTGGGCAAAGTGCAAAACGGGCGGTATTTCCAAGTTATGCAGTACCGGCAGATACATATCTATACACTTATTATATATTACGTATCAATATATCTTTGATTAGTACTTATTAACTGATATTGACGGTACCTGCGATAAAACACAACATGAAACATTATGAAGTTGTGTGATTTTTGATGATTTTCTCGGTGAACACCGTATTTCATGAATAAGATTTCTCCGTGTGTAGGTATTATAATGCGTGACAGTTATTTCGCTCTTAAAAGGTCTGCCAAGTCATATGGATAAAAGAGGGATGTGGTCATGGTACCAAGTCAAATATAATACAATTGTCGGTAATGTACCGACAATTGTATCATTTCCAATGTAAATAAGTATTCAGACTAGACCAAAAGTTGTATGTAAGTGATCCTCATAGAAATTGATCAAAAACTCATAATCAAAATTATACTAAAAAATCCACAAGACTACCGACCTATTCGAAGAATTCAATGTTTCTGCATTGAAAGACTTATTTGTGAAAAATTCGATTTTACAAATTATGAATTAAATATATATCCTCTTCGGGCCCACGGTATCATACACGATACTCAAAATCTATTTCATAAATATTCTTTGCTGATAATTTTTATCAACCCAGACCCGAAGTATTAGATAAAGTAGGCATCTGTTTTACTGACATGCCTACTTTATCTAATACTTATTCTGGGTTGATAAACATTATCAGCAAAGAATATTTATGAAATATGTCTTGAGTATCGTATAAGATACCGTGACCCGAAGAGGATTTATTTATTTGTGACAGAAAATCGTACTATACTTACATATGTATTCTAATACCCAAAATAAATACTTCTTTTGCAGAACACCTCTATACTCAACAGGGAAAGTGTTTTTTTTTTTTTTATAATTTTCCGGAAGAAATCAAAAACATTACTGACAAAATACAAATGCTGAACAATGTCAAGAAAAATTACATTCTTAACAAAAAAACTGTTATTACTTAAATTAGTTATATAAAGTTTATTTTTTTCTCATACCGACCAATAATTTATTTTTTGTAAATATACACATATTATGTATTCTATTTTAATTACATCAACTTTGTTACCTTACATTAAATATATATATATATAAATGAATGTTTGTATGTCTGTCTGTCTGTCCCCGATTTTATCGAAAATGACCCCACTGGATTCGCTGAAAATAGCAAATTTTATTCTTAATATTTTCGGGAAGGTTTAGAGAGTAGTTTGAATGAAATCCAATATGTAAAACTGATGCTAAAACGTTTTAAAATTAGTATGAAAAACATTGAAGCCGCCATTTTTTTATTTAGGTTACATATTCAAAAGAAGATGGTTTGTTGTGTAGAATATTTTATAAATTTGAAACACAAGTAGGTACCTACTCTTAGATTTTTTTTTACTTAAACATATTTTGAAAAAATAATTTTTTCGAAAGAAATAAAATTTTCAGATGAACAAAATGTTATTTTGTTTCTTTGTTTAGTGATTTTATTATTTTTAGATTTCTGTACATCCACCCAAATAACAAGCGAGAATTCACAACTACATAACTTTATTAAAAAAACAAAAAAATAATAATTCCGAGAAAGGCTGGGTACACTTCAGCTAGTTAAATAAAAATGTTTCTAGACACCACATTAACTTTTTTTTTCCAAAATTAAACTGCAATGTACTTATGACTATTACCATAAATATTATTTAACTATTTACAAACTACTGCATTAATGTACATTTCTCGTCCATCCCCAAGCAAATGCTTCTAATAGAAGAGGTGTATTAACATAATGATATCTGTATATATAAAAATTAATGTAAGCTTGTTTGTTTGTCCTCGATGTTCTCGAAAATTACTCTACCGGTTTCGCTGAAAATAGCACAGTTTGTTTTTATTAGTGGCGGGAAGGTTTAGAAAATAGTTTGAATGAAATCCATTATGTAAAACTGTTGCCATAACGTTTTAAAATTAGTATGAAAAACATTGAACCCGCCATGTTTTATTTAGGTTACCCCATAGATATAACACTCTCGTTATCCACAGATTGCATATTCAAAAGAAGAAGGTTTTTTTGGGTAGAATATTTTCAAAATGAAAAGCACGAGTAGGTACCTACTTAAGAACTTTATCACTTTAGTTGGAGATAGTTACTTTCGCTGTCAAATCAATTATGGCAACCTAATGACAAGCAAGAATTCACAACTTCATAACTTTATTCCAAAAAAAAAAATCCCGAGCAAGGCCGGGTACACATCAGCTAATAAATGCATAAAAAATATATTCATACTCAGACTTATTAGGTAATTTAAAGATGATTTAACAACGATATGTACAGTTGCTGTTGATCGCTTTTCAGGGCGTCATTGATGTGATATTTCGCGTGAATTGTGCAATCAAAATTAACCAAGAAATATTATAATTTATCATTTCATTATCAAAAAACGGTTATCGTGACGTACTTGTATTGGACTTTGCCTTGACCTGGTCAAATCCATTTCGGTGAAAGAATGTATGTTTATATGCAACGTCACAAAACACGGCTCATTAGCGTGGATAATACCTTTTTATGTACCTTCTTACGTAAACCGAACACGCTCATATCGCAGGTTTACGGATTTTGTGGTTTAGTAAAAATTAGATATAAAAAACTTACCTTTCCCAACCTACCTCGTTGTTCTTAGAAAATTAAAAATAATAATAGTTTCAAATATTATATTGTTATTACGCATTCCATGCAAGGTCGGCCACTTTTTTAACCGGTTTGATAGAATAATCTAATATTGCATCAAGATTGATTGCTTTTTTTAACAATCAATTATTGGCCTGTGTGACGTCGGTATTGTCAAGTGTTGATACATTAAATTTGTTCCTGCAAACATACCGCTATCTTGTTTGAGAATTTTTACGGATTAGCAAAATATTATTATTTTTACATTTTGATATATATTATATAACACATATACATATTTTGACAGAGATAATACCCGGCTCGCCCTGTGTTATAACACATTTTTTTATATTTATTTTTGTGTGTTAATCAGTAAAAAATCTGGGTGATACAATATACGAGTATGACACCATTCAGAATCGAAGCGTTGCTTGAGATGGCTTTAGCCGTATTTGGTGACCAGATCTGAATAGCCAGGTATTTACCTGCCTTTCTCTCCCCGATCTCATTTTCCTCCTCAATACCTTAAGCCTCACAATATACCCCAATTGGGGATGCCATAGTCTCACTGGCTCCAGATAGTTGGGAGCAGTTGGGAATAAAATAACCAAAATAAAAAAAATTTCAGACAAGTAAATCAATATATCACATTTTCAAAGTTCTTAACAGTTGATAGCTAAAAATAATTCCATCGGCCTAGATATTCCGGAAAAAGAAAAAACACTTTTTGGATATAATTGTTTAGTTTTGTTGATAAGCGGGTAGATATTTTAAAAATATATAAAACATATCCTAAAGTCGACCTAGTCAAAATATAGTTTATGAATGTTAATACTGATGTTTCTTACGTACAACAAAAAAACACAATCGTTGTTTAAAAACGATAAAAAATATATTTTATAGTTATTTAATAATTGTACATTTTTGTCACAATCATAAGGAGTAACATCATCGATGATTCAGCGACTACTGTTTTCAAAGTCAAGGTCGCGCGTATTCATACAAAAACGTTCCCAATATTTGTCATAGGCCATCAATACTGACGGACGGCAAATGTCAACAATTCAAATGGCAGTGCTTAAAACGGTGCATAACTAGACATCACACCAAAGAAACAGTATTCTTCGATTGATTTCCTATTGTGGTGAGGTGGCTTTATTTTAGTCGTACTGGTAATGATTTTTAACCTTTTTAGTAGAGCGTGAAATGGGGCATTGACATGCGGAAACAGTGTAATATGGAGCACGGATGTACCTAGTGTCATTGTTTTTTTTTTCTAGATTGTTCCTAGTAATTTATTTTTTTAATCTATCAGTTAAGTACTGATTTTTTCGGCGAAGGTATTTTTAAATGAATGTTAACTCCATGGCTTTCGTGCCATTGTTTAGTATCGAACACCGGACTTTGGATTCCAAAGAATTGACGAGTCACATTGAAGAATTTCAGTTTTTTTTGGCATTCTTATGGCGTCATCATCTCACAGAATTTCTTCCCAGCAAAATCTTCCTCATATTCCAAATGCATGAGTCTTCTCTAATGAGTTTAGAACTACATGCACAATTATGTGGCTCAATTATTTTAAGATACACATTTAAACCATTGATAAGTTTGAAAAAAAAAACATTTTGGAACTAACGGTTTTGTAAGAGTGTGAATTTTTGATATTGCAACGTCACGTATCTAAGTTCTGGCTTGAATAAAATTAATTAATAGATTAGAACCGTAAGCAGTATACATATTAATAAGTTAATTCAAATTCACGCTATCAAGGCACGTAGAATGATAAGTTCAAAATGGTGAAGTGGTTAATGGTTCCTGCCTATCAGTGTTGATTTTAGCAATTTTCTATAAAAAAACACGAATACAAATAAATAATGTACATTTATTTTCTCATTTCGAAAAACAATTAATTAAATCATTAAAACAATGCTTTGTTCAGGGATGCTGAAAAAAAAACACATTCAATAGCCGATTAACCAATTATTTTTATTTATGTTTCACTAAAACGATAAGATAATTTTATTTATTTAAAATGACTACGCTTTCTGAATACACAAAAAAAACCAAATAGTGTGTTTATTTGAAGTACTGTCATCAAAAATTAAACCTTTTGTTATATACGATAATGACTTACGTATGTTACAAAAACAAGCTTATTTATAAAATGAAATAAAAAATACAAACAAAAGTATATTTATTTAATACATATAGTGCATAGTGTGTGCATTTAACAAAAAAATCTCCCATAGACAAGCCAATGCGTCGGAGGGTATTTTCACTGTCCACAAAAACTAAGAAAAAATATTACGATAAGGACGGTATTTATTTTTATGTTTACCAATAAATTTTCCATAACGATTTAACATGTGCACTTTTTGATTTGCCGCCAAAACGTCAAATTCGTTTTTGTTCGTGAAAATGGCGTTGTTGACGTCACACTGACCTGCGTGGGTGATAGCTGTCTTAACAGCCAGTAGCGTTATGTACATCATAATGACCTTTTAACCAGTTCGAACCGTTTCGGAATGTGCGGTTTTACATCGTTTTTAAAATCAATAATTTTGTATGAAAATATTACAAATACGCGTTTTTTGTGCGATTATTAAAATCGGAAATATAAACTTTAAATCTTCCACACATTTTTAACGGTATCCGTAGTTTGTGAACATACCCCACGGGATTGGTTAAAGCAGTTTCAATTTACTAACCAATATATACAGATTTATTTAACAATTCAATTTTTATACATATTTTAAAACCATTGCCTGTTTAGTGCCGATTCAATATGTTTCTAAACATTTCCAGAAGTCATCAAGATGATCACACAAAAAAATATATTAACATGTGTACTAATGTAATTATGAAAAATCACACGTTGACACAATTCATTCACAAGTTTTTTTCTTTGCTTCCATCCGATTTATCATCATCTTTCGGATAGTATTTGAAGTAAGGAATTCCTATAGTAATAATTGCCAATGGTCCATACTATTCCATGATTTCTTTCTTCCTTTTTCTGTGATTCCAATAGTAATAATATGAATTGCGAATTACAGATAGTCAGCGGCACTTTTATAGATATCTTAAAATAAATCATCACCACTCAGCAAACATCTCGCTAATGTATCTTTAGGATGTGGCTATAAAGAGATATTTACACAATACGTAATAAATCCTGAAATTCTGATGAATTAGTTACGACATTGTTTATTTTAGGAGAATTTGTTCTATGCCCATCTCGTGAGAGAAGGTTCAGATCAAATGGATAGAATTGAAAGAAAATTGTAGAACTTTGTGGATTTTTGGAACTATTTTATATCTATATATGGAAAGAAGTCTTTTTTGTTTGTTTTTCTTACAAATTTACAGTTTTATTCTTGGCTTGATGAAATTTTGCAGACTTAATGTTCAAAATAAGAGAAAGTTCATTGTGTAGATAAAATTTTAAAAATCCACTTCATCTCCCTTCCTCAGGTAGGGGTAGGGGTAGGGGTAGCACATCACAACCCCAAAACTTTAGTAAAAAACATTCATAACCCCGGACAACCGCTAGTATTACATAATAAACTATTAACCTGTTTAAATTTAAGCAGAAATTAAAGCGGATTGTTCAACTCAAAAAAACGAAATAATCCTCCCTCTCCTCGTGCCCGTAATAGCCAAAAATGATGAAATGCAATTAAATGTTGGCATTCTGGAAACTTTTCACATAAATGAGAGTAATTACCGTAGGCTTTGCTGAATTTTAAGGAAAATTACCCGAAAATTCTATTTCACCTTTTTGGGGAATATGAGATAATTTAAGATGGTGAATGCTGTGTTAAGTGTCCATGGTTATATATGGTCATAAAACAGTATGAGAGGATTCTATATTTAGTTAGGATAAATCCGGTCTCTATCAAGTCGTCACGACGAGGTATTGAGGGCTGCGATTACAAAACGACACTAATCTGATAAATCGAGGGCTATAGCCTTAAAAATCCGAAACAAATCCACTATTAATGGATTTATATGTTTTGTTGTGTCATTCGCGCCTAGGAAAAAACAGTTTTCAGTTTTCCCAGGTAGGTAAGTGGGAACGATGATGAACCACTATGAGTCAACTAAATACCTGCGATAATAAGATGAACTTTGACAAAATGAATATATTTCATATCCTGCTTCGAAAATGGCGGCGTTCATGTGTCAAATCTCGGTCCGGAATCTCCATTGTTTCAGGCGATTCATTCTCCAGAACGACCTATGGATTGTAAATATCGGACGATATGTTACACTATTCACCATGGAAATGAACTATTATAAAAATAGTCGGAAGATTATCGTTTGATTTATATAATCTAGTTGTGTTCAGTTGTTCTAGTTATTTTAATAATTTCTATTGGTATTCTATGCATATGCAATTTGGGATGTAGACATCGGTACTGCCACCCCGGGAACTATTCATTGGATAGCCAACACCTCTTTCATAGGTCACCTCAAGTGTTTCGCTACGTTTGGTCACTTAGCAGCGGTGTCCGGGTTCAAGGAGAGAGGTTTGTCCAGGCCTTGGCTGCGGATGCGTCTACCCACGTACTGCGAGAGGCCGGTCGAGGCAGTCCCCTTGACCTCTCCAGCCGGACTATCTCGATCCATTGCCTCGCAGTGGGAGGGATGGTTTAATAATAATAATAACTGATCTGCTTTACCATAGAAAGCATAGTTTATTAATTAAAATAACCTCAAGAGCACTTTACATTTTGATAAGGCTAAACAGATGTGTTTTTACATTTCAAAATCGCCTTTCGATCTCATACGAAATGGATGGTAATCCCAAGAATGTAGACCCAGCACATTAAAAGATTTTTCCCCAATTTTTGCAGCATTCGTACGAGTGGGTTCAACCAGTCTGTTCGACGTATCAGCTTTGGCGTATATAAGTTGCCTCTGAGTAAGATTGTCCCTCACGCAGAGATCCAAGTATGATGGTGCCAGCCCGTACAGTGCCTTATAAACCATAAGACTAAATTTAAATTGAAAAATTGGTTTTGGTATCAAAAAGTATTTCAGACTAACTAAACACAAGTGAAAATAACATTTTCATTATGCGAGAATGATGGAAAGTATATGACTTCTTTACTCAAGAAAGTGTGTAAAGCAAGTAACTACGCAATCTATGTACACAACACTTTACTACATCGTGAGCACTTGTTTTCTGCCATGTTTTGTAAATATCGTTGAAAAAAATTCTTCAAGGAAATTTGTATCAGTGGGAACATGCCAACGTGACTGAACAATGCTATGACAAAAAAAATTGATCTCTAACGATGTAGAGGGAAATAGTATTTAAGAATATTTTGACTAAAGGCCGAGGCATTTAAAGCACTGGGATCTTATTGTTATATTTATAATTAGTGGAAATAATAAAATATTGATAATGTTGGGCTTTATACATTTAACATTTTTTATTAGTACAGTATACAGTTTTTTAGTAATGTAGCCAATGTAAACATAAACATAAATAAAAATATTATAAAGAAAATATAATTGAAAAAATATATCTACGTATATGGAAAATTAACGACATACACGAATGGGTCAGCACTCAAAAATGGCCATAAGCATCACTAGTAGGTTGCTAACTCAAGCAATACCATAAATGGTTCATATGTAAATTTTTTACCGGTAGTTAGGAAAATGTAGAAGGTTTCAAAAACAAAAATCCTTTAACCGTAATCCTTAAATTCTATGTCGTAAGTCCCAAAATTTTTGAAAATAGGTGCAGTTCGAAAACCAGTTAAAGCAATTTTGAACGTTTTACCTAAAGTTTCAGTATGTATTTCATACAGAACTTAAAAGATTACTGTTTGAGGATTTTTTGTCTGTTGAAACCTTACACATTTTATTAGTTACCCGTATAGATTTAACAGCAAAATCATTGGCAATGTATTTATTTTATTATTTATATAAAAAAATATAAAATAATTATAACGTAAATATAATATAATATATTATTTTTGTTCTCTCTCCAGTAGCTCGTAGTTATGGGAGGAGTATTTAAATAATCGTACGTATTAACAAAAATAATGCATAGTAGGTGATACGTAAACAATATTTAAAACTTAATAACTACAAGCGTAAATAAAACAATTTTTTTGTAATAATTTAAAAATAATCAAATTGTAAATTTTAAGCTAGATAGTATATATTAAGGGCACAATATATCATTATCCCGGCTTAAAGAGTAAATTTGTTTGTTAAATTCTTTATATTTCAAAGTATCGCTTATATGTATTTTTATAATAATATATTGCACCAACTTATACTTAAATACAAGTAGTGGTGTTGAGCCGTGGTCGTTCTTAGAATTGGGATGGCTATTAAACCATTTTTTTTTAATCTATTCCTGATGCCATTATGTTTCTCGATTTAGAAACGCGAAGCTGAATTTTTGGGTGATGACCGATAACCTACAAATATAATGTCATCCTTTTGGCGCATCTTCCTCGCTTCATGATCCACCATGGCGTCAGTGGAGCCTCTGCACGTAAAAAGTGTGTAATCCCAAAACTGCCTAAGACATAATGTAACGTGGATTAGTATAAAGGAAGCACAACGTAACGGAAATTACCTACATATTTGACTTCAAGGGGTTTAATGGGTAAATTGTATTCAGTGCGCTATGAATCAGGGGAAGAGTTAGGTCATAACGTATTATGTAGTTCCTCTTGTGTTCTTGTTAATGATTTGTACATATGTCAAATTCTTTAGAAAGAATTTGATCATCTAACTGTTCAATGAAACTGCCATCTCTTGCAGCATCATCAAACGATTTGGAGATGCGTCATGGCATTCTAATTTTGAAGACATTTTTTGCATTGGGCTATTTTTCAGGTCTCTATTTATTTGAAATGGTATCAAGATTTGTAAAGTTATAGTCCAAACGTGAAATAATAATTAATATTAAATTTTTTTGACCTTTGTGCATTTTTGGTACTAGGCTTGTCTAATTCCAAAGGGAAAGGAGTTTGTTTGCTTATAATACAAATGTACAGTTTTATTTTGAGATTGATGAAATTTTGCACACTTATTCAAAATAAGATAAACCTCATTGTCTAGATACAATTTCAAAAAGCCACTCCATCTCCTTTTCTCATTGTAGGTAGGAGTAGGGGTAGGGCTAAGGGTAAGGTTAGGGGTAGGGGTAGCACATCACAACCCCAAAACTTTACTCAAAAATATTCATAGCCCCGGGCAAAGCTGGTACGACTATTTAATAAAAATAAAACATGTAGATACATGTGACATTATTTATTTCTTTAATAAACGCAAATTTACTTCGCGGAATTTAAAAATATAAAATATTAAAAATTATTTTGTTTGAACTACGTTTTAATAAATAAATAGCTAAATGTTTCGAATCCAATGGTTCCCTCAGTGTATTATAATATATCGTAGCTGCATATATAATATAGCTTATGTGACGTTTCGTACATTCTGAGGTGATCGAGAAAAACTGCTTTAAAAAATAATTGCAGACTTATCTTAACAAATCTATTCTTTTTAGCAAATCTAGTCTTTGCAATTATTTTTTTAAGCAGTTTTTCTCGATCATCTCAGATTCTACGAAACGCCACATAAGCTATATTATATATGCAGCGACGATATACTGTATCCTGAGGAGGGAACCACAGATATTCATTTACTAAACAAACAGTGGTTTAAACAATTAAAAAATATATATATTATAATTCCACAAAGTGAATATACGTTTATTGAAGAAATAATCAACATTTTTACTGATATTCATCAATGGAAGGAGTCGGGGACGCCTCAAGAAGATATAGTACGATCAAATGGATCATAATTTGTTGTAAATTATATAGTTGAACTTACATGAATTTATTGCTGAATTTGTTTGTAAGACATTAATATTTAGTTGCTGTATTTCGTGAGGACTTCTGTTCTATCTATGTACCTAATATGATGTGTATTGCACCTGTGTCACTTTTGTAATTTGAATTTTAAAACAAAACATATAAAAGTACAAATAGGGCGTATACAATATAGTAAATAAATATATGTTAAAATTCAAAATAAGAATCGGAAGACGTATCTGTATTACATTACATACTCTCTGCCTAACCCTTACAGAACTGGCGTGATGACTAGTTAGTTGAAACGTTAAAATAATAGCTTTTAGTAAAAGCAAATCCAAAGGGAAATTGTTGTTTCAGACATAGTTTTGTGATTTGTTAAGTTTATTTTTTTTTTTAATTTGAGTACCGCACATGAATTCCAACTGTTCTCAACTGTGTGGAGCCAGTGAGAGGATGGCATCCCCAAATGGAATATATTGTGAATCTGAAGGTAGTGGGGGCGGAAGGAGATGGGGATAGAAAGGTGGGGAAGTACCTGGTTATTAATATCTCGTCACGAAAGACGGATAAAGCCATTTAAGCAATATTTCATTTCTGGATTGGGGTCTTTGTACAGGGCGAAACTGGGAGTATCTCCCACCTTGGACCCTGCCACAAATACAGTATGTATTATTTTAAATGAATTGTGAAACAACATTAAATTAGATTTACTTGTGCACGCCGGGATTTGAGTCCGGATTCGTAGTCGAGAGCCTTACCCCTCGACTACAGAAGCTGTTTATGAAGAGTTAAGATAATTACTTTGGGTAAAAGCAAATTAATTAATTTAATTTAAATTAAAAGTAAGTTGTCGCTTGTATGTATTGTTTAGTGAATATTGAATTAAAGGTTAATTATTATTGTTTTTAATAAAGTTTACTATTTTGAAAGTGAAGAGAACTGGCTCTTTGGTTTGGTGCAGGAGAAACATGTTAATAACAATTACAATACATAGTTAAATAGGTCTATATAAATAATGAATATTTACTATAAAATACGTAGTATTAATGGATGTACATATGTCTTATACTCGTATATATATTTTTTTTGGATAATAAATAGATTCTTCTCAAACTCAAACTTAATGGTGAATGTGCTATTTTGGAGCCTTTAATAAGCTGCAAAGATATCGCTGTATAACCTTGAACACTGTACCACAACTGCAATCCGCAAAATTAGATTTCGTGGCTACCGAGAAAGGCGCAATAGGAAATAAAAACATTTGACGAGAAGATCTTCTGCTGTCACGGCGACTTGAGTTCTGACCTCCAGTTCACGGAGCAGATCCGGTGCATCATGCGGCCCACGGACGTGCCCGAGAAGGCTGCTCCGCGGCCTGCTGTGGTCCGCCCCCCACAAGGATACCACCGGCTGGGGCGAGAAATAGACGACACGCTGATGTGGTCTTTCCAGATCCTGAAGCCGGCCGACGAGCGCTACCTGGCGTATGGGCAAACCAACACCGAGTGTCCCGTCACGCAGCCCAGGGGCGTCACCAACAAAGACAAAGAAGATTGGAAGAAAGGATCAGTACCCCCGGCCCCCGTCCTCACCCGCCGCCCAACTTCACATAACTCCTATCATTCGTATTAGCGTCTTGCAATATATCGTAAGGAATAAATACAGATAGCTTCTATTTTTTTTTTTCTTTCAATTAAACATGTATGAAAACTTAGACCAAGCCGTATTTAGTTTTGATAATTTGACTGCATCCTTTATATGGTCTACAAATAATGTGTAATGATAGTGTCCAAAAAAAAAAATGTCATAGATTTAATATAGGAATAATGTAAGAATAGGAAGTAAGATTTGTAAAGCGCCCTTGAGGTGATTTTTCACAAAAACGGCGCTATAAAAATCATCCGAATATTATTATTATTATTATTATTCTCTAAATACCTGTTGTTCAGAGTTAATTATAATGTTAGTATATTCGAGTGAGATCCCACATTTCACAAAAATTAAAACACCGCTTTAAAAAAAAATTATTAAGCAGCCATACCTAATGACCAGATTCTCCTAACCTTTATCTAGGTACCATTCATTTTTCATCGTCTAACCTTTCCCCGATGTTTAGGGTGCCATAGTCTGACAACTGGTTCCTTGCATTTGAGATTCAAGAAGATATATTTAATTTATTTATTTATCTTTTTTTTTTAATAAATTGGTCATTGTCCAATTACACAAAATGCCTAACACGAAATAATATAAACAAGAGCTACAGAAAAAGAACAGCACATACATAATAAACGAATGAAGCAATGACAAAAATATGCATTCAAGTCAAAGCCTGAACAAGGTTTTGGTGGAGTCCATGATTTTAGACATACTAAGTGATAGACCTCGAGGCTTATTTTCGTAAAGTCTAAAAAAATTCGTTTAGAATAGTAGCAAAAATTTCAAGGCCCTGGCTTGAGTTAATAAGTATCGACATTCTGGACATCGGAGAATGGTACCCATTATTAGTAGATTGTTAATTGTGGAAAAGCAATTCATTGTTTTTAAGTCCACTGCAAGGAATGTTGAACTGGATGAGTTGCAACGAAGAAGGTCAATAAAGAAGAGTCAAACAAAGAAGATTCAATAATACAAATAATTATTTTGAAAATCCAAATGGGATCAAAGCCTTATCTACGCTTTTATAAAAAAAAATGTTTATGGTTTGTTCAATTTCATCACAGGAAGAAGTTTTTTTTAAACAATTTGAATCTAAAGTCTCCACATAATTCTCATTGACTCTCCACGTGTAATAGGCCAAATACATACTACTTTATCCTGGTTCAACGTAATTTATTCGTTTTTAATTTCATTCATTCGATTCCCAAAATCGAAATGACACAGCTTATTTACATAAGTGCTTCCCTATGACTAAATAAAATCTGTGTGTCCCATTGTGCTTTCGGATTACAATTGAGCAAACTGAACGTAGTATAACTGATCAAAATGTTATGTATAGGTATTATCACCACACGATTTTTTAAATACGTCATAAGTACACATTTTAATTATTAAGTATAAAATAAATATTTTTATTTGTTTTAGATTCTGATCGGGAGCTGAGATTGTGTACATTTGCTTTAATAAGGTAAGCACTTATTCATTATTTACATATGTTTTGCGCACTTTCTTACGCAGGTAAAGTGATTAATTATTCACAAATTGTCAAATTAAACAATTTCGCACCAAGAGTTGTTATTACATGGAATATTTACACGTAGATATAATAATAATTTGTTTTTTTTCCTACTACCAATATTACCAATATTAACTCTAAACGCTAAAGTTTTTACTCATTCCAGTGGTGGCATGAAATGTCACACCGAGAGTAACATAAAAATGAGGTAGAACACGAAAAAGGTTCTATTTATTTTTGTTCCAAATAATAACAATTTTTTTAATAACCATGAATGAAACGATTGGATTCCTCGTTAACCTTTATGAATGGCATAAAGTATCGATGAATTTTAAAATTGGTCTACCCCCGACGTCCTTAATGATCTGATAAACCATCCCAACATTCCTGTGAGAGGTAGCGATACGTCTTGTCACATACCTCTCTTCGCTAGGAAACATTTCCACATTGACAACTTCATACAAACAGCGGCGGTAGACATTTTTGGGACCCAAATGCTGCGACCTTTTTGGAAACCGCTTATGTTTATTCAGTTCATTGTTATGGCTTTGCTATGTAGTCATGAGAGGTTGGATGCATTCTGATCATCGGGTTCAGTTCCCGTTTAATTGGAACTATAATGAAACGACTCAATCGACATTGTATATATGGAAAAAAATATCCTTTTAATGTGTTTTTCTACTTTTCACATTGGCATCGTGTCGACTATTGTTAGACTGCTAATTACACAAACATTATGGAGGGGGGACGTTGGAGAGGGATTATTTATTAATCCGAAATAATGATAATGTTATTACGGAATACGGAAAAAATAATCTCTTTAAAGATGAATTTATAATTTTAATTTACATAGGCTTAGTTAGCATTTACCAAAATCTTAGACCATCCTACGTATGTTTTATTAAATATTAAAAATAAAAATAAAAATTTTAAAAACGGCAAAAAGATTTTGCAATCCTTTCCCAGTACATTTTTTTTTATAAACTTAATCAAAGTTTTATAACCGCATTTAAAAAACCTTAAAGGTAGTGTTTATGAAAACTTGAAACCACACTATATATATATATATTTTTTTTTTTAATTTGTCTTCGTCATTTTAAAGAAAAATCGTTAAACTGTTCTTTAAGACTATTCCATACAATTTAAATATTTCGTAAAACATACGTAGTACGGACATAAAAAGGTCATATTTCTGATTTCATTTTGATAAATATTTAGCCATGTAAATTTTTAAAGCAGTTAATTAATAATTTCGTCAAAATATTAGTAATCACTTTGTGGCATCATTATTAATAAAAATTTAAAAAAAGATCATTTAGAATTTAGAAAAAGTCAATTAAATATATTTAATAATCTTTTTTTTCCGTATTAATATTAATAGTAAAAATAATTTATTTTTTAATTTCTAACATAAATTTGTTATTCAATGTTTTATAATAATTTTTTATTAACATTTTTGATTAATTACTGCCTACTTTAATCCATTTTTATTTTTGTTTATACTTAGTCTATTCTTATATTATCGTATTCTATTTTTATCATTTATCAACACTTGACATTATTATTTTTTAGTACTCTGTATATTCCTGATGAGGAAAGCTTCGCTTTCGAAACATGTTGATATGTTTATACTAATGAAGTGGTGATTACAAAGTTTTTTTTTTATTCATTTATATGAAATAAATACTTTTGTTCTTCGAATATATTATGCCTATCGTATTCCGTTATAATATTATCATTATTTCGAATTAATAAATAATCCCTCTCTGACGCGACGTCCCCCTCTCTCCCCCTTAAGGCAAAACGCACATGTAGGTACCGAATTACCCAGTTCTGTTGTTGTTATAACTGGATAGTATTGTTATGATTTATGAATGACTGAAAAATTAAAGGTAGGATGAGGACGACTTAACAAATAATTTCTGGGTATCGAAAATGGAAGTTTTTTCACGTAAAACATTATGCTGGCCCCTGCTCATAGGTAATGCTCTTACATTTTCTCTGTGGCATGCACTTATACATTATTATAAATACATATATATTACTAATATGTTACACTTATACACCTACTATGTATCATGTTCTTTTTATGTTAACTAGAACCTTTTTTTTTCTTTCTGTACACAAAATCATTTAAATGTTAAAATATGTAAAAGCTCATCAGGGCGTTAAAAATTAATAATAAAATAAATGTTGTTTTGAATTACTCGGTCTAATGATACGTCGTGAATTGAATATATATGTAGGTACCTACGTTAAAATGTTGACGTGTTTTAAATTTTTAAATTTTTTTTTGTGGAATTATTTTTTTTCTTCCACGTAAATCCCGTCTCCAGCTTTAGTTTCCTTCAATTGTCGCAAGTTTTGCCAATTGTTTTCGGCTCTTACCATTTCGAAGCCTGCAGTATTATCTAGGTATTCCGCATGATAGTTTAGTTATAGCATTAGAGACATTTTTGTAAATTATATCATACCGAATTACAAGGACATATATGTAGGAACATATATCAAACGGTATCCATAGCGCGAGTGAGGGAAGGGTTCAGTCCACGAAAACAGTCGTCTTCCGAATTTTTTTTTTGATTTTTTTTTGAAAATATTTCAATAGAGATGAAAAAGGTACTAGGTAATAGACGATATTAACATATTAATTACACATTTGCATAAGCATTAAATAATTTACTGTGTAAATGTAATTATTATACAGAAACGTGGGAATTAAAATATAAACAAAATAACGTTGTAAGACTAAAACATTTTGTATGAATGAATGACGTTTTATTTATACTACAAAGCGGTCTCGGGGACATAAAAAAAACAATAGGAATTCAATACCTGGCAACCTATAAAATCCTTTCTGAACAAACAAAAAAAAATCCTTTCCACAATTTTAATAATCGCCGCTGTGGGTCAATTATTTAGACGCGGCCGTCTAGAGACGTTTTTTTAAGGCTGTCCTAATTTTAACGGGCAGATTTTACACCAATCTGACCTTTCTGGCGGCGTGCGGTCCGGGCGCAAAAGGCAACATTTTTTTATTATTTTTTTAAGTTTCTCAAACTTGTCTAATAGAGAAAATATTTTTTTTCTGGCAACAAATTTCAAGAAAACGAAGTTTAATGAATATGCAATTTATAAATAAAAAAGGTAATTTAAGAGAAAATCGATTTTAGAGAAAATACTGTTTGAGAAAAAAATTATATTTTGAAGAATGTCTAAACTATTAAAGACTAAAAAATATTATTACGGTTTCTTGAGAAACCACGATTTTTTTGAGGAAATATAAAACTCGAGGATATAAGCTAATAGAGAAAAGAATAATTTAAAAGTAAATATAGTTTAAAGAAAACGATTTCAGAGAAAAATTCATTCGTAAAAAAATCATTTCTAAAGAACATAATTTTTATAAAATATGCTAGTTTTCTGAAAATTTTTATAAAATTTTTCCGTCTTGTATCGAAATGTAATACAATAAATCGGCAGCTTTTGAGGTTTCATATGTCACAAATTTTAAAAACTATTACCTAGAAAAGGAAGCTGTATTAGGAGTGGGAACTGGGGAAAAAGATGAGGAGGTCGGGAAGGATCCAGCACCACGATGGGCGCCAGTATTATATATGGTGAAAGCCACGTTGGGCGGCAGTATTGCAGTTAGGAAAGGGTGGTGGAAATGGGGTATGCTGAGAGGAGGACCGTGGGCAAATGAGAGGGGGAGATAAGAATAACAGTGCGACTTACCCGGTGATAGTATTTTAGGTGGGTTCCGGCGTCTTCAGGACAAATAGCTCAGAATCGGTACAGCAAGGAGGTTTCCTCTCTCTCAGGGTCATATGAGTCGGCAGGCAGCCTTATAATTGGAGGAGAGGCATTCTATTCTACTTTAAATGAAGAGATGATGTACTTTCAGTTCAAAATTTATTGTGACAAGGACATAGTCATACAGGTTATGTACAGGGTACTCCAAGTAGTTGGCACCTATTCTGTTCTAGAGTTAAACTACTCCTCTCTCTGAAGGAATTCTAACCGGGCTAGTTAATTAGGGTAAACACACAAGTACAGCACATAAAAAGAGGGAAGGTTTGGGCATCTTACTTGAGGATGTTGGTACAGTGATGCCATGATCGGGGTTGTCTACGTGGGCAGCGTACAAGAAGCATAGGCGTTGGATATCTCCACACTTTGTTTAATAGCTAATAACAGGTCACCATCTTAGGTGTTTTAAGGTAAAATGGGAACGATCTGCTAGGGGCCTCAGACCCTCATGCAATGAATGTTTCCAATGGCGGACTCGAATGATGAAATAAATGAACCGAGCCGCGGGATCCAACGGAGCACGCAGGTGATAGCTCGGAGGTCGGACTGGAAGTGTGACGGCGGGGGAGTCGCTTCGCGCTACCCTGTTTTATGCGGCCAGTAATGATCTGTCCGCTAGCCCTCATTGGTTGATTATTGTGACCTTTGGAGTGACGTTCTGTTATTGGCTGCCGTGTGGTGGGCTGTTGTGTAATTGGATGCCAGGCTATATTCAACAAGAAGCTAGAACTATTCTAGGATCTTCCAATTGTTACGTAACAAAACTAAGCTATATTACTCCAAATAATTTTAAAATTCTTAAAATTTATGACAATTTGTATTAAGAACAAATTAGGACAAATCTTCCCAATAACATTTTTTCTAAAGCATTTCAATCTGAAAAATCGTGATTCTTTTCATCAGCCTACCAACTTGAGAAAACGCATTATCGCATCGGTCTTTCCTTCTACATTTAATCCGAACCTCTCCAAAGCCCGAATTAAAAAATCCCTTCCTACAGCCCCCTCCCTATCCCGCCTTACCAAGTTGCCCAACGGGTAGCGATATAATTCCCCTGCATGGTGAGGTATCACTTAAAAAAAACTCTAGTTATACAAAATGTTCATGCGGTTTACCACCTGATCACTAAATCATAATCAAAACACATTGATATTTATCCAATTCTCAAGAGTTCCTATAAATTGCCAATAATTTATTTAAAGATGAAAAATATTGAACTGACACACATTTTGAGAGCTCTTATAAATGCTTTCAGCCTCCGATCCTAACAGTTTCCGATCTCTAAGTTAACAAGTATGATTGAGAATGGGTTGAGCCGGCTATGATCAGGACGAGGAAAGAGGAATGGACCAACTGGATAAATGGTTCCCCTCCCCTGCCCTGGTCATGGCGGCCTGACTGTTGTTTGCGGTTTAGGCGGTTTATTTTATTGCCCGTTTTATTCCTCTTCAAATTAATACAAGTGTTGGGTTTATTCGCCCCTGCTTGTATTCAACTTTTCAAAATGTCGTGTCTTCTTGTATTAAACTCTTTTTCATGTATGTGGTGTTCTGCCTTCCATTCCTTAAAGTTTTAGAATAAAAAAAATGTCTTCTTCATTACGTATTTCTTATTTTTTTAAATAGTTTTCTTTACCATAACGTTAATGTTATATAATTTGTAGGCCACAGCAATCTTAACAAATAATACCATGAAGCTTCGACTGTCTACCGTCTACGCCAAATTATCGAAATATCTTGGTCAAATAATGAGCTTTATCCCCATAAATTATAGTATTTCTTTAAGGATGTTTTTTTCTTCTTGAACGTACAAAAAAAATTGTTCGTCTGTGAAGATTTTTTTTAATCATGGTTGTACAGAAAACGTGTGATAGTCAATTTTAGTTTATGTAAAGCATGTTTAAAAAAACGAAGACTCCAGAATACACGGCACGTATTTATTTGATTTCACAAATTCATTTCCATCAAGAGCCAACGAGCTTTGAAAAAAATCTGTGTTAAGAAAAAATACGATATAGACCAACTTTTTTGTTAAAAATTCACAATTTATAATTTTTTCATGTACATATTTTTTGAAATTATATACATATATATTTTTTTAATTTAAAGTAAATAAAATGATTGTGTTCTGAAAGCATTTTAGTTTTGATTATTGTGACAGCTGTTTCGGCGTTCAAAGCTATTTTCAAACTATAGATACTTGTAGAACTTAATAATAATATTATTAAATTTGATTTAATTTAAATTGTAAAATCCGTTTTCTACGAATTAAACATAATAAAAATTAATGAAATAATCCACCATTTAATAAGAAAAAATAGCGCGACTGACCAGTAGGCACATAGTATTTTTTGTGTTTAAACCAAACCCTTATTGAAAAACTGTGTCTACCTTTTCTTTGCAAATGATCCGAACAAGAATACGGGACGAACGATGTGTTAACGTGATAATTTAATATGGTGATGAGACGATACCTACATGGATTTTATTAACCAACATTCTTTGATCCTCGTAATCATAATATTGTAACACTCAATTTAGGCAACAATTCACAGATTATTTCGATAAATAGCAAATTTCATCTGGAATATATCAATGAACGGGCCACTTAAAAAAATGGATCATAGAAGATGAATAAATTTATAAGAAAAAAATAGTGTGTGAAGCAACGAAACTCTACACAATCAAGAAAACGTGAACGCAGCAATTAAGCGAAGGCTCTCTATGACAGAGCAAATAGAAAGACGCCTTCATAATTAGTGAACAGATAATACCTACAAGTGCCATCTACTCGCTGTTGAAGAACAGCCCATTGGGCAATTTACCTTTTGACTCGTAGGCCCCTGAGAGAATTGAGTCCACTTCGGGCACATAAACACGCTCACAACACACCATCGGTTTATTTCTCCAGAGTTCATAATGTGTACAATAAAATAAAATTATAAAATATGTCCTCCATGCCAATATGGGAAAATGTTTTTCGTAATTTTATAACTAAAAACCTCGTAAATATTTAAAAATAGTAACAAGCTGGATATTTTCTAATTTAAAAAAAAAAATGGTTATATATTTTTTTTTTTTGAAAATGAAATCTTAGTTCCAGAATGCATAATTTTTTTTTTACTTCCATATATATCGTGAGTATACAACGAATACTGGCCAAGTCAAATTCATTGTTTTTTGGTAGATTGAGAATAAAGATTTCTGCGTGGATGCAGGCTTATAGTTTAGATATTTTAATATTGAAATATGTATGTTAAGTTTCATATACGTAAAAATATTCTGCTTTGGGAAGCTGTGAGTTTGTATCTATGAAAAGGACTTAATCATAGTCTGTCAACGGACAGGGATCTTGACTTGAGCACTTGACCACGAAATATGTAATTTATAAAGGAAATAATATATTTTTTTAATTATGTGAATATTTTATAAATAAGAAGATATAAAACAAAAAAATACATCACTAACACAGTGTAGTAAAGTAAACATAACATGGCTGTTCCTCACTCCAAAGAAATGTGTTTCTTGTGTTTGGTGAGAGAATTTCAATCAAATATTAAAATCATGTGCATGTTATATACAACCAAAAAATATTGTTCAGTTTATAATGCAGCAGAAAAATACAAATCAGTTGTGTCAAATTAGTTATCAGTTAATTATATAATAATAATAAGTGAGGATAATACAAGGTTTGTGGAAAATAGAAAAAAAAATTAACAAATCAAGGACTGTTTGAGGTAATATTTCAAATTATGATCAAATTCGTGAATATTTTCTAAAATTTTTATATTTGGACTCATATTCGGTCAACTTCAGTTTATAATGCAGCAGAAAAATACAAATCAGTTGTGTCAAATTAGTTATCAGTTAATTATATAATAATAATAAGTGAGGATAATACAAGGTTTGTGGAAAATAGAAAAAAAAATTAACAAATCAAGGACTGTTTGAGGTAATATTTCAAATTATGATCAAATTCGTGAATATTTTCTAAAATTTTTATATTTGGACTCATATTCGGTCAACTGCTAAATAAAATCCAACCCAGGTATAATAGACAAGTAATTTCTGGTTTTATATTCATATGTGTGACAATCGCAAGTCCACTGCAAAGTGTTGATTTTTACATCGTCGATACTCGAAATGGTGTCCATCGGCTTCGAGCAAAATGCCCATAGGTTTCGGCAGTCGTCACTTAAAATGTATTTGACCAGTAAATATCAGTTAT
This sequence comes from Halesus radiatus, assembly GCA_022606495.2. Taxonomy (NCBI): domain Eukaryota; kingdom Metazoa; phylum Arthropoda; class Insecta; order Trichoptera; family Limnephilidae; genus Halesus; species Halesus radiatus. Next base: position 19,145 of record JAHDVE020005145.1, on the reverse strand, counting down.
CCAGAATTATAATTACGTAAGACATTTCCAGAGAATGCATTTTCAATTGCCCACAACGGAATTGCAATACCAAAATATGACATTGCAATACCTCCACAGCATAAAATGAATGCAATCTAAAATGGTCCAAGAATTCGGAAACGGATGCGAGTGAGTCAATATTCCAGCGGCAAATTGAGAGATGGTGGCCTGTTCGTTATTCAAATATTTGAGATGGTGTGCCGCCCTGTTATTAGAATCACTTATGCATTGATTTATTTGCACCCATTTTCTGAACCAAGGAGATTGATCAAATAAAGCGGTGTTTTTATTACTCAATGATTGGCGCGCGGTGTTTTATTACAAAAGAGCTCATCGACTTTTGTGATTCATATTTGGGTTGGTTACCCTTTTTTAATTTTCTCTCATGCAGGAAGCGCGACGTTGGAGGTAGATTTATTAATCTGCAGTCGGTTAAAATGAATTAGAGGTTGGTACTCGTATTTATTTGGATATAATGGAACTGCATGAATAAGTGGGAGATGTCTTGGAATTATTGGACCCGTATAAACTACGATGTTATTTGTTAATACGATCCGGAGGTTGCGGTTTTCTTCACCCCGAAATGAAAAAAAAAAGTTTAATTAATTTACCACTTTTTAATAATGTGTACTTATTTATAGTCGGTATGTTTTACGATAGCTGAAAATCCATTTATTTTCAGGTTCATGAAAACCCCAAACTAACATATATTGAAGTAAACAAAAAATTGAGAAAATGTACATGCAAAAGTTACCAACTTTAGGAAGCTAGTTTTGGGGGATATTGAGGAAAGAATCCCCGCTTTCCTGGATGCTAACTTTTTATATAGAATAATCATCGTTAATGAATCGGTAAAAAATATTTCATCGCCAAACATAAGCGTCTGATGAAATTTACATAGGCTTTACAAAACAATCAATGTCAATTTAACTGTCAAAATTAAAAACAATGAAATATTTAGTTTGATTCAGTGACGTGTCTATTGACGCTGTAGAGGACACAAAGTGGCAAGTAAAATAAACGGTAATTGTTGTACTTTGATTTAGTATTAAACTGTCACGCGTCGCTTGAGGTCGTCTGCTGTCTCTAACCAAATTGCACAAATAAGTGCCAAAATGCCCCCTCTATGTGATGAAAGAGTGTTTCCATTACACGCAAACACCAGTAACATTTCATTCGTAAATACATGCCAATTACTTGATATTATACATAATATAATAATTGTAATCGGGAAACAATGAATGACATTACGTATACTTAACAAGCACACAGGAAATAATTGTAATAAATTTAATTATATTTTTTCCTGAAAATTTTAAATGTCATTAGAGATAATGAGATAGCGAACGTAGCAACACATGACAACCTTCTAGCAGTAGATCCTTTCTTAGTAGATCCTATCGTACTTTAAGCGAGTAGGCGTAGTGTCATCTTATTCATACCCATCATATTCGACGTAACGAATTACGAAAACGACTTCCGGATGCACATCCATCGCGCTTAATAGACATATCTTTTAAATGTCCGTCTTTGTCATACAAAATGGTGTTTTAAATAAGAATTTAGTGGAAACATAAGATTGTTTGTAACTCGTGCCATATTTTGTGTTAACTTTGGTAGACAATAACGTGTCTATAAGTTTGTAATGCCGTTGGTCGGTACCGGTTAATTTGTAAGTATTTACAGGTATTATTGTACAATATTCTGACATAATAAGAAAAAACGTAGATAGGTACATTATTGTGGATACACTAGACAGGTACTCTTTTTAAGTGATACTGACATCCCAAGGAAAGTTTATTAATTGAACGGATAATTTTTTCTGTTTCGTTATTTGAATTTTCTTAACAAAAGCCAGAATCATTTCAATCTGACGTTTGTGATGTCAACTGTTGTAACCAACTCCAAGCTTTTTTCGGTTCAAGAGTTAAATTTTCGTTGAAATTCGTGCGGCTTACCGGGCTCCTAGGATGGCATTGAAGGGATTCTCAAATGGTTCAAAGGACTTTGTTTGAATGCGTCTACGATTGAAACCTACATGTTCAGGTAAATCTTTTTAATTCGCCACAGAGAATCTTTCTATTTTGAAAAGTTATTTTAAATAAATATCGTTTTCTTACATCGCCACTTCATATTGCGACTCATATTCTTATAATTTTTATTTTTTACTTCATTAGTAAGATTACATTTTTGGGTGCTCATACATAATGTACAATTAAATCTTCATAAATTAATGATTATTGCTCACAAAACTTATTTTATAATAGTAGATGTTGGACGAATTTCTACGAAATAATCATTTTACAATTGCGTGGTTCGTTACATAAGTGATTTTTGCACCTTTTGTCCTCATTGCGCATGAAAATAATGCATCGGCTTGATAAATATAAAGAGAAAATTATGAAATGCACAGTTAGATGTTTCGGGCATGCAGTACAGATATATAATAGAGAGAAAGGGAGACATTACACTGGAATCTAATGGTTTCAAACACAAAAAATTACACGAAAAATTCAGATGAAATGTATTTCGCATACGTTGTTACATTTTTTGAGGAGAGGCGATTATTTGTCGATTTCTTGATGTAAAATATCCCGAACGTTTTTTTGACATACATATTTGATAGTCCTATTTCATTTTCACTTGGATGCCTGATAAAGATAATCATAGGATTGAGAGGATAGGTACATTATGACACATACAGATAACTCAAATGAACAAAATCTGGCATATATCAATAAGTTATAACATTAACTCCTTATATGTATATACGAGGTGTGTTCAAAAGAAAAGGTGAACTTTTAATTTTCGCGGGCTGTGTACATTCGATTATCGTTTTTTTTTTTTGTTATGTTGGTACACGTATTTTTATCATATGTTAGCATTTTCAGCCATTTTGGATGAGTGGTTTGTTTTTGACAACGGGAAAGGTTAATCACATTTTTGGGTGTTCTTCGATTTTTTTATTTAGGTTCGTTTTCTGAGGCATCATCAGTCCGATTGAAGTGAAATTTTAGATTTGGTTTATTTTTTATGTCCTCATCAGCATTTCTTCTTCAAAAAAAAAATTGATTCTTTTTAGAAAAAAATTGTTAATCCTATGGAGGAATTTCCTAGTTTTGGTCGGAACTTGATAGCCGTTTTCTGGGGCATCATTAGTCCGATTAAAGTGAAATTTTAAATTTGCTTTTTTTTCTATGTCCTTATCAGTATTTATTCAAAAAATCCAAAAAATCGATGTTTTTCGATTTTTACTAAAATAATAAAAAGTAAAAAATCGAAGAACACCCAAAAACGTGACTAACCTTTCCAGTTGTCAAAAAGAAACCACTGATCCAAAATGGCTGATAATGCTAACATATGATAAACATATGTGTACCAACATAAAAAATAAAAAAAATCGATAATCGAATGTACACAGCCCGCGAAAATTAAAAATTCACCTTTTCTTTTGAACACACCTCGTATATATATTTCGGGGGCTTACGATCACCGGGGTCTATCTACAAAAAACATTGTTTTGAAATAAACACAAAAATAAATTTGAATGCTTTGATACTTCGAAGAAAAGGACATTTTAGTCATAAAATTTTTTTATTGAAAGAATACATTATCAAACTCCTCGAAACACATATTTTTTTATAATTATTACAGATTTTTGATAATTAAAAAAAAATATTTACAAAAAAAATATTGATATGTAATAATAATAATAATAATTTTTTATCGTCTTCTTTTTTATAACAAAATAACAAATAATGATATCCTCACTGGGATTTTCCGTGCTGAGGATTTCATTTACAAACGACTATAAGGTATGGTATAACTTGTTGGGGACACTCCTGTAAGACCAACATAAAACATTTACAGCTGATTCAAAACGCCATGGTAAAATTGTTAGTAAGTAAAACAGTTTTTAACCAAAGGCGAGACATTGATATCATGTACAAATCAATTAATGTATTACCTGTTCGTGGTCTTTTGTGGCATAAAATTCTACCGCAACATATATCTGAAAGTCCGTATAAGGCAGTGGTGGATCATGTACACAATACATGTTTCACACAAAATATAGGAATGATAGTGCCAATATTTCAAAATAAATATGGTCAACGAACCCTTGAATACATTGTACCATTTATATTTAACAAATTGCCGTACGAATTAAAAACAATTGTCCTATGATGAAATTCTCACTGATGTTAAAGTGTTGGCTTTTGGAAAGTAACCTTGTGTATTGATGGTAACAAATATGACGGTCTCCATGGTTGTATAGCTCCTGGATATCTGGTGTACTTACTGTTACGGTGTTACTATTATATTTAAGTCTATCCTCATTGTAACCAACCTGTACTGCTGTTTTATGTATATATCTTTTAAATTTTTATTTCTTAATCTATTTAATACTTACAGATGCTTTGATATTTCAGATATATACGTAATAGTTATATTTTTGTAATATGAATGTTTTTATAATGTTGATATTTTTAAAAGTATTGATGTTCTTATAATATTGATATTTTTATAATATTGATATTTTTATAATATTGATACTTTTATAATATTGGTAGTTTTATAATTTTGATATTTTTTATGATATTGACATTTTTATAATATTATTTAAATCGGTGTTATAAAATTGGACTCTAGTATCTCAATAACAAATCTGTAATGCTTTTACCATTATTTTTTCTCTTTAATTTTTTTTTTCTCAACTTATGTACAGCACAAGATGTATGCGCCTAAATATAATAATTTTTGCCCTACATTTGTATGATGATTGTAATTTATTGTTGTATTATATTATATTGTTTAAATAAACTCCTGCTGACAAGCTACTTGCAGTGGCTTAGCGGGTATAAGTTCCCACTGTATGTAATTAATATTATACAATAAAAAAAAAAAAAAAAAAATAAAATTTAATATTGCTAGATGAACAAAAATAATTCTAATGTGCGGTGTTTTATGCCTTTGTGTTCCTTGCTATTCAGATATCTACAAAATATTGTTTTTCGACGAAAGTTTTAATGCTATGAAACTCATAAAATAAAACACATTTTATTAATATATATTTTTTTATCGATAAAAATATTATTACACTTCTTAAAACACGCATATTACACGATTTATAATAGGTTATTCATTTAGTTTGTATTCATTAGTCCTTTATGACAAACATTGTACATAAAATATTAATACGGAGGGTTTTTAACATATTTTTAAAGAGCATAATATGCTGACATTAAAAAGCGTTTCTTAACGTCGATAAAATCTGAATCATCCAACTTAATCATCAATATTTAATGGAAAAAATCTCAACGAAATGTGTCATATGGCATGACGACCTTCGTAGGTCGTGTATTCCTCAAAGGATAAGAACTATTGAGAATTTCAGAGATATTATTTATTTGCGTTATATCTATATAATGTACAGTTATTTAAACAATGTCAGAGATTATCGGTTACGCTGTGGTTAATATTTCGAAGGAAATTCTCCAAATGGTCAACCGTTACGGTGAAACGTGAATAGGTGTTTTTCACGTCGAAGTTAAGTCAGCTTATGAGTCAGTGAAGGATTCGTTTATAGAATATCCTAGGTATGCTAATTTACTCCGGTTTCAGAAACTTGCTCTAACTTGGTATCATAATATTGCTCCATTACACTCGCAGTACGTTGAACTGGTTAATAGAGAGTTCAATATAAAAATCTACAGTGAAAAACAGGAAAGTAATAACGGAGATTATCCTTGTTTTAGATACGTATAACTATATTATCTCCAAAGCGTATAAGCAGTTTTTGTTGGTGGCATGGATTTCAAGATGAATATATTTATTTTTGGCTAGCTATGTAACTTCGAGAAAATGGAGCTTTTGATCCATTTGACTGTTAAAAATTAGACAAAGTGATTTTCGTTTCTTTAAAAATTTTCAAATGGTTAAACAGGAAAATATTTTGAAAAAAAAAGAGTGTTGAATCTCGGTGAAGTCGAGTGATAAAGCTCCTCTTAAATAATATTATAAGGATTATTCGGGATTGTTTTAGAGACAATCTTATAGGATTCAAAATGCAGCTGCTATCGCCCATTTTATTGAACGATTGCTATGTTAAAATGTAGCTGGTCACCAGTAGTTCCAAGCGCATTTTTCGCTAAGGGGTATCTATTAATTTATTACATACCAGAAGCTGGGCGTGCTGTATACTGCACAGGGCACGCAAATAATTTAACAGTACACGACTAGTGACTTTGTACAAATTGCATGTTCGCCTCACTGTTGAATTTGCAGCCATCTCTGGCCTGAAGCCCCAAAATACACGAAAAAAAAACCTTTGACTCTGTGCGGAAATGGGCGGTCCGTTTGATAGATTCCACATTCTTAACAAACGGATTGCAATCTTTAGAGCACAGGCGTCGAAATGCTGTCTTTATTATACCGGTATTCAAATATAAGACGCTCTGAGGAACTAAAGTCTTTGATGCCTTCGGCATCGGTGCATAGTCGAGAAACACGCCAAATGTGCGCCAAACATTTGTAAATGGTTGACATTTGTCGAACGAGAACGGATCGTTTCTACGACTCGTTCTTGAGTTTAACAATCCGGCTGTAGAACGATTTGCTGGCCTCTGTGTTTCTTCCCTACTACATGGGTCTTTTCAAGACTTTCACTTCTTCCTCTCCTCCAAAAGACCCTCAACACAGCACCCTCAAATATGAAATAAGCTCCGAGGAAAATTATTTTCTTCAGGACGTCCTGTGTGGAGTTAGTGTAAAAAAATAACAAAAATAAAACATCCATCTAATTGTGCAAACAAAATCTCCTCTATGTGTAGAACTACAGCGTTTTTTTTTTGCAAGTATCGCTTGAGAGGTTTTGCCACAGATTTTTACTTAATTATTAAGATAATACAGCCTTATTCAATATAGGCCTCTCCATAACATGGAAATTACCTACGGCCTTAATTAATTTGTTGCCAAAAAATGTTCACTCAATTACTCGGTTTATCTAAAAGAATTCAAAATTCAAAGACTTACAGTAATTTATGAAGCGCTTTAGTAGGCTCGGCCGTCTAGTGTTTTAGGTCGAAAATTCGTGGTCTATAAACGCCGATGTTACAAAAAAAAACCTCCGCCCGCCCACCCACAGAGGAAGAACATGGCCTCTATTCCGCCTCAGAGGTAATTGAGCGCTCGAAAATGCCACTGCCAAACCCAAATATTACGAGAAAAAGGCCTCAAAGGCCATTCACGCCACCAACGAATGTATGCCCTGACCGCGAACTTGAATCTGATCCATTCTTGAGAAAGAGGCAAATAAATATAACACATTTAATAAAAGCTACAAAACATTCGCATGCGACCTTTTTTAATGGTTTATTACATAGTATCAATTTGATGAGGTGCCAGTCAGCTGATTACATTATTCGGTTGTTTTGGGATAATGCATAAGGCGTATCATTGTGGTAGCGGAAAATCTACTCCTTAGTTATAAAGATTTTGATCTCGTGTGCATCGCTCGGGCGTTTGCGGCATTTGTACAAAAGTCCTCGGCACTTAATCAAAATGTGTTTTCTTAACTATGGTAGCCAATACATCACGTTAGTTATTGGTGTGTTTGTTTTTTAGGCTCTCTTTTTTTTTGCTTGATATGGTCGATTTTTGGATATTGCAATATGTGGAGGTATTGCAAAGATTAAAGAACTCCGCTGCAAGATAGAAGATCATAACAAGGGTATAAAAAGTTAAATCCTACAGCGATAAAACATTATATTATTGATTACATTTTGAAGTGCAATTATTTTTAAAATATATCCATTAAAGGTGCGATTGCTTTTCTCCTCCGTCAAATATTGTCTTTGTTCCACAAATATTTCATTCAAAGCCTGAATTATAATATGTGTTTATTATTTGGAACGGCTCTTAATAAATTAGTATACTCGTACATGTATTGAAAACTCTTTACATACTTTTAAAAATGAATTTTAGCGGTTAACGTTCTTGTTCTGATACTCTCTCCTATTAAATGTGTCCCATTATTATTATAAGGAAAATATATATGATATGGGTTGCAGCTCGTAAAAATTTAACGGAATTCGTACCATACTCGTTTTTGAAGCAATGAGGTGCGACGTCTCTTTCTACCATTTCCTCCACCACTCTTCCCCTGGATTATCAATTGTGGTGGTGTTTTTTTTAAAAAAATTTATTATATTGTTATATATTTTATTATATTGTTTATGATAAATTATTAACTTTTTTTTTAAAAAACAAAAAATGACAGCAAACGTGGCGTTTCGACATGAAGTTGTCGAAAGGTCGAAGACAACATCGTGACAGCTGCGTTTTATTTTATAGGTATTAAAGCTCATCAAAACCATAGACAAAGAAATATGTACAACGTATTCTTATTCGTTCTTATTTTAAAATTCTAGAATTTCACGTGAAAAATTCAAAAATCGCGTTATTTACCAAAAATGGCAAAAATTGCATTATAACGAACGCGAAATTATTAGATCTCTATCAATAGGGAAATCTTTCGTTAATTTGTCGATCCACATGATGTGACCCACATTATTATACCGGTATTCAAATATAAGACGCTCTGAGGAACTAAAGTCTTTGATGCCTTCGGCATCGGTGCATAGTCGAGAAACACGCCAAATGTGCGCCAAACATTTGTAAATGGTTGACATTTGTCGAACGAGAACGGATCGTTTCTACGACTCGTTCTTGAGTTTAACAATCCGGCTGTAGAATGATTTGCTGGCCTCTGTGTTTCTTCCCTACTACATGGGTCTTTTCAAGACTTTCACTTCTTCCTCTCCTCCAAAAGACCCTCAACACAGCACCCTCAAATATGAAATAAGCTCCGAGGAAAATTATTTTCTTCAGGAATCAATTCAAAAATGGCGTTTTTTACCAAAAATGGCAAAAATTGCATTATAACGAACGCGAAATTATTAGATCTCTATCAATAGGGAAATCTTTCGTTAATTTGTCGATCCACATGATGTGACCAGTATATTGAAAGATTCCTCTTTTCAAATCAAGAACATTTTACCAATCGATGAAGAACTTCAAAGTTTGTTTCCTTGCGAGTCTAGCATATCGATCGCATATATATTCAGATTTTAAAAGCGTTTACCGTTTATTAAAAACATTTAATTTAGTGCACACGTTAATATGCCAGGCAGAAGGATAGAGAAAAGATAACAAGGAACTATTTGTATTATTAAATTTAGGTTTAAGTCACAGTTACAAAACGGTTTTTTTCTTATAAATTACTGTACTCTTAGCCATCTCAATAGTGACCCTTACTTCTCGAAATAGACTTCATTTGTCGTTAACCCAAGTTTGCTCCTGATTTTTATTGGAAAAATTTAAAAAAAAATCGAAAATAAAGTCAACAAATCTCTAATGAAATATGAAACAGAAAGACACAAATTTTAAAAAAATATATCCGTCGTACATAGGAATCGAACCCACAACCTCTGTTTTATCGGGACAACACACTAAATACTGACCTAAAGAGTCATAATAATTCGATAAATCGATTCAAGAAATACCAATATTAATTTTATTTAATTCCCGTATTTTTGGCTTTATCGGAAGATACAAAGGTCTCATTCGCTCACTAGTTATGTGTTATCCTGGTAAGACAGGTCCTGGGTTAGATTTTAAATGCGTTCGATGCCTTCTGTTCCATGTTTCTATTGTGATTTATTAATATTATCTTCAATGATTCAATATTACGATGAGGTTTATAAGTATCGACAAGTTATTCCAATAACTAAATAAAAATTGCCTAATCATGTGAACGCTATTCAAAGTAACATTTCCTCAGTGTTTCATTTTGCAAGGGAATTTCTGCATATCTGTTGGCATGTAGCGGCAAGCGGAATTATGTCGTTTGGCGGGTATGAGATCGTAGATGTAGATGTAAATAGTGTAGATGTAGGTAGTGCAGATGTAGGCAGTGCAGATGTGGGTACTGCAGATGCTGGTAGTGTGGGTATAGTTTGTGTAGGGCGGGCGGCGGCCGCTTTGACCGCCAGTGGCGTGTTCGGCTGCCTAATTTTTTTCGGCGTTCAAATTTCATATTTGAATTCGGCGGGCCCAAGATGGCGGTTCGCGGGTTTTTGCCGCGAGGGGCGGTGGAAATGCATCTAATAATGCTAAATTAATTAGGTGGGTGTATCTCGGCGTTATTTGAGGGTTATTACTTAATTAGTAAAGGAGTTTCTACACAAGATGTTAGTATATATTTCAGAGTGGAAGATCGCCCCACTTCAGCATTAACGTTACTTAAAATGGCTTTAGCTAAGTTAAGTGACCAGATATGAATATATGAATAGCTAGGTATTACTCAATCTTGATCTTCCTATTTTCTTTTCTCTTCCCCCACTACCATCAGTTTCATATATCTATACTATATCCGAAGCAGTTAAAACTCTCGACCGATGAGCTCTGGCATCGTGAAATTGGCACACCTCTTTCTATCTGAAATATATAGGTCAAACCAACTTTTTTATTCGTAATGCTCGTTATGGGCTATATTGCTTTGCGAAATGTTAACTAACAAATAATAAACGTTCAGTATTCTTACAATATGGGAAACCACTCGATATTGACATGTTTAACATTAATTTTGTGGACCATATTGAATATTATTTCCATCCCGATCCCCGAAACCTTCTGATGCATTTCTGCAAACATACCTCATGTGTGTGCAATATAGTTGTGAATGGTGAATAGTGTTTTAGGAAGTATATTTACGAGAGATAGAAAGGCTGATAGGAATATTGAAAGAAGAGTAAATCGAGGAAACTCCATTAATAGAATACTGAATGCGGTAAAGAATCGAAGTTGGCAGTTTACGGTGCTGATACCAACCCTGATGTATGGCAGAGAGGCATGGAACTGGCAGCGGAAGGTTAAAAGTAGACTAAATTCTGTATAAATGAGATCCCTAACGCGTAGTAAAACCATTTAAGCATTTTCAAAATAAGTCATCGTATTATTATTGACTCACCTTCTTTGTTGCAACTCATTTAGTTCAACATTCCTTGCCGTAGACTATAGTATGAATTGCTTTTCCTCAATAGATACTAATTATAGGTATCATTCTCCATTGTCCATAATGTCGAGATTTGTTAACTCAAGCCAGGGTCTTGAAATTTTTGGTACCAGTCTGAATGATTTTTGTAAGGCTCAAAGATTATCATTTCATGTCTAAAATAATGGACCCTACTAAAACTATGTTCAGGGTTTGACTTGAATGTTCTCTCAAATGTATATTTTTGTCCTCTTTTTGTTTTTGCTTTATTCTTGTATATGTATGTGTTGTTCTTTTTATCTAGTATTAGTTTATTTCATTTCATGTTATGGATTTTGTGTAATTGGACATTGGTCCTTAATAAAAAAATAATATAAAGTGAGACCGTGAAAATGTTGAGATTCGCGAAGAATGGAAGGCTGATAAGAGCGTAATGAGTAAGATTAATAAAGGGACGCTTATACGGTTTGGGTATGTAGAGAAAATGAACGAAAAAAGACCTATAAGGAGAATATATTATGCGAATATGAGTGGAAGAAGAAGCCGGAGACGCCCGAGAAAGACCTGACATGATCAAGTGAACCAAATACTTGAGTCGGGCCATGTCAACAGTAAGAATAGCAGATGAGTATGTATGAATGTGAATGTGAATGTTGCAAGGAATGTGTGCCAAGACCGAATTGTTTGGAGGTCCGTTCCCTCTGCCTACCACTTGGGGAAAACAGCGTGGTAGTTAATTAGTTACTTAGTTTACCTCATCAATGAATTTTTTGTTATTGTGTGTTATATTTTATTACTTGTATTTTTATCTTCATACAAATATTTTTTATTTGTTCAATATTATTATTTCTCACATAAAATGCTTATAATGATTATCATTTACTTAGTCACTTTTGCGGGCAGTTTAAACGTAGAATTCACGTTAAAGATGTACTACATATAAAAGCTCTTTGGACGTTAAATAAATAAGAAAAAAACGTTGCAGTGTTGGCCCATAGTTTTCAAATATTCAATAAGGAAAAAGATTTCTAAAAAAATGTGATCAATGTATAACGAACGCAAGATCTAAATTTTAAATGAAGAATCTTTTATTATTTAAAGAAGAATCTCCCCGGCGGGCGGTGTTTATTTGGTGTGTACACAAATTTACAGTTTTACACGGAGCGTGATGAAATTTTTCACAGTTTTAAAATTTAAACTTTAACTTCCAAAACAAGAGGAAGGTCACTGTCTACATGAAATGTCGAAAAATCACTCCCATCCCCTCTCCCACCCCTAAAAGCAGTTATTTGTTTCCTTTTACTGAATTTCGCACACTTGACGTTCAAAATGTGAATAAAACTATTGAATAGGGGTAGGAGTAGGGGTAACACATCACAACCTAAAAACTTTACTCCAAACCATTCAGCACGCTGGACAAAGTCAGGTACTTTAGCTAGCATTTGATAAATGAGAATAACCGCATAATGTGAGTCAAATATGGCATATTAATATGAATTGAAGCATTTGAAAGGTAAACATAACAGAAGTAGGAATTTTTAAAATATAAGAACGTTGCTGACCTAAGAAATCTTTGTTTACAAATAAACATTTTATGAAACTCCAATCTCGTGAGTCAAGAGGAATTCGATTTATATCTGCCTAATCAATACATATTTACTGCATTTTATTTTTAAAATAATTATGAGCAATTCAATGATTTCAGAGAACCGAAAAAAACGAAAAATATTTTGTCTATTTTCATTATTATTAATGGTATTTTTTTTAATGCAAAATAAATCAAATTTAATTATGTTTTTATTAAGTTCTGTAAGTTTTTTAGCGTTCATAGGCATTTTTAAACTGCAAAACTATTTAGCAAAATTGATAAATTTATCTTAAATTAAAAAAAAAAAAGTAATAATTAGTGTTCTACAAATTAAACACAATAACAATATATAATGTTTTGTTTTCATAAATACCACTCATAATGAATGAAATTAGTTATGATTGATTGAGAAAGAAAAACTATTTTCCTCTCTACTATGTGTAGAAATGTCGATGTCGAAAGTATCTATAATGACATGTTTATAAATGTTTCAAGTATTTGCGTACTGTAATCAAAACAAAAATAAATAATGTGTTTCTCTTGAAATTCAAAACCTAATTTAGATTTATATAGCAAAATTAAAACTTTAAAACAAAACTAATTCAATACTTGTACCACATTTAATCACATCCACGTGGACACCTCAGTACAGGTTCTCCTAGTGAGGTGGTCACGACACACTTAACACTCCATTCACAGTATCACTTCTTCAAACTTACCTAACACTCCACTTTATAATATACCATATAAAGCACCTTTATTGTACTTTAAAAAGAAACGTATTATGTAAAATGGTACTGTATAATATATAGATATAAATAAAGAAAGAGTGATACTCATTCAAAGTATCATCCTGGTGAAAGACCACCAATCAGAATCGAAACTTTACTTTAAATTGTAGTAGTCATGTTTAGTGATCAGATTTGATTAGTCAGGTACTATCCAATTTTTCGGCAATCTACTTCTTTCCTTTACTCCCTCAGCCTCACAACAAACTCCAATTGCGGATGCCATAATTCCACTGGCTTCTGACGGTTGGGAGCACTTGGGACTCTAGTGCGATATTAAAAAAATAAAGGAAATATATATCTATTACATAAAGAAGAATATCATGGACGGGCGGTGTGTGTGTGTTTTTTTTAATAAAAATCTACAGTTTTATTCCGAGCGTGACGAAATTTCGTAAACTTGACCTTGACCTTGGAAATAAGAGAAAGGTCACTGTCTACACGAGATTTCGAAAACCATCCCCATCTCCCTTTCCTACCCCTTGAAACAGAATGTTGGCAAATCTTAATGAGATTTTGCCCACCTGACGTTCAAAAATCTACAGTTTTATTCCGAGCGTGACGAAATTTCGTAAACTTGACCTTGACCTTGGAAATAAGAGAAAGGTCACTGTCTACACGAGATTTCTAAAACCATCCCCATCTCCCTTTCCTACCCCTTGAAACAAAATGTTGGCAAATCTTAATGAGATTTTGCCCACCTGACGTTCAAAATAAGAGGAAAACTACTGGGAAGGGATAGCAAGGGAAGGGGTGAAGGCAGGGGTTGAGGACTCACTCCTGACATCGATGCTATATATACGAGGTGTGTTCAAAATAAAAGGAGAATTTTGAATTTTCGCGGGCTGTGTAAATTCGATTATCGATTTTTTTTGTTATGTTGGTACACATATGTTTATCATATGTTAGCATTATCAGCCATTTTGGATCAGTGGTTTGTTTTTGACAACTGGAAAGGTTAGTCACGTTTTTGGGTGTTCCTCGATTTTTTATTTAGGTTCGTTTTCTGAGGCATCATCAATCGGATTGAAGTGAAATTTTAGATTCGCTTTATTTTTTATGTCCTCATCAGCATTTCTTCAAGAATTTTTTTTTTATTCTTTTTAGAAAAAAATGTTAATAATTGTTAATCCTATGGAGGAATTTCCTAGTTTTGATCGGAACTTGATAGCCGTTTTTTGGGGCATCATCAGTCCGATTAAAGTGAAATTTTAGATTTGCTTTGTTTTCTATGTCCTTATCAGCTTTTCTTAAAAAAAAATCAAAAAATCGATGTTCTTCGATTTTTTACTAAATTTTTTTAGTAAAAAATCGAAGAAAAAACAAAACGTGACTAACCTTTCCAGTTGTCAAAAACAAACCACTGATCAAAAATGGCTGATAATGCTAACATACGATGAAAATATGTGTACCAACATAACAAAAAAAATCGATAATCGAATGTACACCGCCCGCGAAAAATCAAAATTCACCTTTTCTTTTGAACACACCTCGTACTGTATACCGTAGATTTAGTTTTAATTATGCCAGTCTGACGATGCCCGTGATGGGGTTAAACCGGTACGGTTGAAAATAAAAATAAAGTTACAATCGTATTTTAATGAAAATTTTTTTATTTAAAAATGCAATTCCACCGTGAATTGACAGTTTCAAAATTAGAAACAATTAAACCTTCAGCTTCCGAAATTCATTATTTTACTCTGTTGATAAAAACGAACTTGTATACCTACCCATATCTTATAATAATAAATGGATTTTTTCAGAGAAAATCACCTCAAGGTCGCTATACAACATCATTTATCTAAGCTATAACTTGTCAATTAGAGTTATATCTAAAAATTTACATCTAAGATTTATTACTAATGGCTTACTGCTAAGATTTGTAACTAGTGATCTAGAAACTGACTAATTCAGACATACAATTAGCGACTTACAACTAAGACATAGTAACTTAAAATTAGTGACAAACTTATTTATGAATAGATGGGTCCTATACACACATTTCAATTTTAAAATAAATTATGTAATGATTTTTGCCAACTAACATTAAATATCGAATATCTTAAGAATATTCACATAGAATATTTCTACCAAGACATATCTGTTATGTCTGTATGTCTGTTATTATAGTATATTCATAATTATTTTATAATAAGGAACTCCAGTTTAATTTTATTTTTTTAAATCAATAATAACGTTCACACTTAAATAACAGCAAATTTAGTTTTTTTTTCCAAAGCTAGTTTTTATAGTTAGTTTTTTTTTCAAAATTACAATTTTTCAAAGCCCGCCAAAATGCTCCAAATCTATGGCCGGTCGGTTTTGATAAGTTTTGAGGTTAGAATGTCAAATGTCAAACAAAGGATGAGCTTTACCGCACATCATTTTTATTTTCTATTCATAGTAATCCATAGCTAAATTATGTACCCTTTTAGAAACTATAACTCCAAGAATAATAATAGTATTGAGCATTAACATTATCATAATATCCGTTTTGATAATTGGTTTGCTCATAAATACTTTAATTTCTTTCATCAATAATAGTTGAACAACAATTATACAATTTAAATTCACCTAATTATGTTTAAATTTCGTGAAAACTAAAACGATACATATTTAAAATACAAAAAAAAAGTAAAAAATAAAAATGTCTATACTAATCCAAAAACAGATTGCGCACGTGACGTCAGATGTTCCAAATGCAATCTTCTCAACATAATAAGATCTATTGATGAGATGATTTTTTATTCACTTTAAAATAACAATTTATAAATTCTACGTATAATTATATATTAAAAATGTTCAGAATCGGTGTTTGCTGATCTATATGAATACATATTTTTCACAGGAAATTCTTATTGGAATAACCTATATCTTATTTTTTCATTATCATATTATAAGGTTAAGTTATTTAGGCGCACTTGAGGTGAACTATCACAAACTTACCTGTATAAATATACTGTAATTATTAATATCAAAAAGGTTTAAAAAAATAATACCAACACGGTGTTATGAAGATTTAATTTAATTTTTTGTTAACTACAATTCCATTTTCCGCAAATTATTATTCAATTCAACGCGTCTTATAACAATCACAGTCCCTTGAGGCGGGTAATCTACACGTTCGAGGAAAAATAAATAATTAATCCTCGGGTTGCCGGCAATGAAACCAAAATAATTAAAAATTAAACATCGCTTTACAATTTAGTCAATGAATAATACTTACTTCCTAATTCCTTGTGGTAGTATCCTGTATCAATAAAACTAACTTGTCAACAATCAAAACCGCAGAATCATTGCTTGCCCGGGTCACATATTGAAGCGATATAACAATGTCTAGTTTATTCGCGAAGTGCGCGCTTCAGACGCCGTGATAAGGAAAAAGGTTCGAGATTCAACAAGTGGTTAAGTAAACACTCACATAATATAGGACGTGGATACTTCCTGAGCGACATGCTTCAACAAGAAAATGCATTACCTTTCCTATTTTTTTTACGTTGTTTATTTCATACTGTATGAGTGCAAGATTAGTCCTGTCGGTTTCAAAGTACAGGCTCTTATTTAAACAATAATTTAACGATAAATATTTGAGGAAGTTCTGACGCAAAAGCTATCCATTATTTCCTCATTATTAATTTATCAGAGACATGTGTTATGTAAATTGTTAATAATCATCATTTTTAGATAAGTGTGATAATATGGATAGTCGATTGTAATCAAATAATACATTATGCTTTATTAATATTTCTTGATAATGGGTATTTCACGTCTGTTATTTTTTAGAAGCCGGTTTTTTGATACCATTAGTGTTTTGTTCCATTTTCAGTAGCACATCGATTTGTTTGTAGGTTTTTCTCGGTTTTTATAATATAGTGGATGTTAAAAAACGTGTTCAAACAATACTCGATGAACTGGGTTTTTAGAGTTGACAGTAAAAAACAAGTTTAAAGAATTGAAAAAGTCGATCACTTAGGATGTCGTGACAAGTCGCTTAAATTATTTTTGTATAATTATATGGGGTTAGCCCATTATCAGGTGTAGTCGGGATTTAAAACAAACAGATCGGTAGGTACATCAAATACTCTAAAATGATAATACCTCCAGCTCCTGAGATTTGATAACAACATGGTGCAATGGCGCCCTCTTGCGGCCCGAGTTGGACGAAGCTGTTAGATTATTTGTAAACCTCGCCGATCGACGCTCGCGCTATGTCTGGTGGTTTAGAAAGGTAATAAAATTCATGTTTAATCAATTGTGATAATTTATTTCTTATTTTTTTGGCTAAACAGATCACAATTCTTATAATTTTTTTTATTATTTATGTTGTGATTAAAGGCATTTAAATATTTATATCTATTTAAAAAGCATGCATAAATAAAACAGAAAATCTATTAAAGGATAAACCCAATTCTTCAAACGCGGGCCACTAGAGGTGCTAGTGTACCATCTCAATGTATGTGATATGTCAGGAGCTGGAGGTATTGTGACATTTCTACGGTATTTGGGTACATCAATTTTTTTTTAATTTTGAAAGGACTTCATATACAACTGAAACGTTATTCACCGGTTTCTCTTCTTCCTAAAAGTAAGGACCAACAATTTGACTAAAAAAAATATACACACCTACTCGTATACATCTAATATCATAAATAAGAATGGAAAATAAATCAAAAAGAATAAAAATAATATACTCGTAGAAGATAGTAGCGGCGCTATTCAAATTATCAAATTATTATTATGTTGTGTTGAGGAACAAACCCCACTCTAAGGCGGCAGTGTTAGGGAACAGTGTTGGGGAACAAGCCCCACTATAGGGTGGCAGTGTGAAGGAAGGGAAAGGTGGAGATCACAAGGAAAATAAATGTTATGGTTACCGGGAGGCCAACTGGTGAGACGGCCGAGTCTCAGCTCACCTCGACTAGCTCTCTAGGGTAGAGTAGGGACTCCATCCTTCAGGATCGTTGATCGGCTTCCGCCTCATATCTGGCCAAGGACACAAGCGGCTCCCATACCATTCAAATAAAAGAGTCCAATTATCAGTACAGGGTTTATTGCTAGAGGGCCACATTATATTTACATCAAAACATACGATTGATTTAACCTAAAAAACAGACATCCTGCCTATGTTATATCTGAATCTCTCTCTCGGGAATTAAATGGGGATTTACGGGAGGTAAGTAATTATATCAGCACAGTTAATAGGGGTTAGATACAGCTTACATGATCCATGGCATCGAGGCTCGCGTCTTCCCATTGTAGATGCGTAATTGCTGGGAACACACCAATTCATTCAGTTAGCAGTTAATAGGTCGCCAGGAGTTTATCACTGTTTACAGAAATTACTAGCTAGATTGTTATATCCAGCTGTGTCTTAAGGACAAGGAGATTACGGTCCAAAATATGAAGTAAGCGTGATAACGCTTACCCACGCGTAAGCGCCCATTTCCCAAAGGCAAGTAGCTCTGCCGTTTTAACACACATCCTATCGATTCCAATGCCGATCTTGTTCTGCCGGGCGAGCGGCGGCCCGCTGTTGGGAGGGAGTGTGTGAACCCGGAAACGGAACCAACCATAAATAATCTCGCGCATATTTTACGAGGGGCTAGAATTCATTTTAACTGTAGCGACTTCGTTACGTAACAGTTGAAACGAACAATATTGTTAACTTTAAATAAATAATAACTAGTACATGGCA